>MJUU01027449.1:45481-55788 GCA_002080025.1 Modiolus philippinarum
GAGGTACTTAAGTTTGAGACTGAAGATCAACTGTACAACTTACAATGTCACCATGATTGTGGCATCTGAAAGCCAGGTAAGCGATACAGGCTCCTGAGAGCCTCTAGTTCATTTTCCTTGGCATGGAATAATTACAAACACTCTAAGGATTTATTTTCACAGAATGTAATTAGGAATTTCGGTGATCATGGATCAGTTTAACAACAACGTTCCAATCATGAAACTGTCCACCATATTTGTTGTATTGACTGTTCTTTTTTCACTTTATTGACCAGGGGCACAGAGGACGTTCCAGACATGTTCTGGATGGACAAAAAAAATACACCCATAGATTGTTGAAAACAGTACCAGGAAGTTATTTGTCGATGTTTGAGCTTAATTTTACACCCAATTTAAATGAGATGCTCAATCAATTTATTGAAAATTATTTTTTATTTAAATAGAGAAAGGCCTGACGGACTTTTTCTCAAGGAAAAAAGCAAGTCGGAGGCATCATACTGCACTGCCCCAGGCATCGGACTAACAAATTTTTACACCCCTGTTCACTTTTGTATATTTTTGGAAAACGGGGGAATTTAAGTATATAATTCTGTCCATACTTGTACTATGTCCACACCTGTATTGTGTTGATTCAGGGTTCAGTTTAGTGGGGACATAATAGATTGCCATTTGGCTACAGCTCTTGTTTCAAGTAAAGATATTTAATCATTTTGATATTGATATGTAGGAATGTAATGTGAAGGTTAATATGGAACTGTCACATGATTATTTGTTAGGCATCTTTGGTAAGCTCAACATTAGCCATGTTGACTAATATAATGCTGTGCATAATTGACTTCAAAATTTGTGTATCTTGTAACAAAGAAATAAAAGGAATACAATTTAAATGATTTGATATGTTTACAAACCCAACATGACCATCAGAGTCTTGAAAATATCACCAACTGACCCCAATAGAGAGAGATCCTCCAAATCAAAAGTTTGGAATGCATTTGACGGTCTTCATATTTTGATGGCCCCAGTCTTTCATACAAATTAATACAACATACAAAAAACAATCAAGTAAGATTCGGGAATGAAAAACACAAGGTTGACAGTATCAGTGTAAACAACAGAAGCCTTACAAAAAGTGACTTCATGTTGTCTATAAGGTAGTTTCAGAATTGGATCCGGTGATTTCAAAAATTGAGTATTCTTGAGATCTAGCTTCAATCAATTGTCTCATTTCTTTAATTTTTGGGTTTTTTTTGTTTTTTTTTTTAAATGTTAGAATGATATCTTGATTTTATATTTGTTTACCATTACCCAATTATTTCTTTCCATTAAATGGTTTTCAGTCTACAAAATTCTAACTGTAAGCAGATTCATTAAGTAGAAGGAAATAATACAATTTGATGTAGTTTTATTATCGCTACAAAAATGTCTTTACTTATGCACAGCAAATCTGAGGCAACAATAAGAGTGGTGAGGGTCAAATTAAATAATGGTGATCGAGTTGTTGGTGTCCGATATCCAGAAGTCCTGATCAGACAAGTGGAGAAGGTACTTACAGACCAGAACAGAAGTCAACAGACACATTTAGTAAGTTTTATATATATAGAATAATGGTAGTTTTGAAGGTCGAGACAGAAAATATCCCTGTATCGCGGCGAGTCCGATAAGACGAGCTGTGATACTAGTGACATTTTCTGTCGAAACCTTCAAAACTACCATTATTGTTTTTATCGGCAATGTCATAAGCATCATGACCTCATATTTGTGACGTCATTGCCTGATATTTTCTTGTATCAGGTCAGTACGGAGATACTGACAATATCAGTCAGTTAGATCAAAGAGTAATATGTACATATTGCCGATAAAAGGTCATCTTACCCAGATGTTATCTGTTCTGTGTATGTCCCATTTATCCTTTAACTTTTCACATAAACCACTGTTCAAGTGTATTGAACCAAATATAATTTTAATATTTATATGGTATTGCATCAGTACATGTCCTTGAGCAGTGCCTCACTATCAAATACATGTAAGTGTCCAAAACCAACAATTTATGCTGGATTGACTTGTTATTAAATCATTATATTACAATAATGTTTCATTAAATCAATACCTATTAAAATCAAGGGCAGTTAAGTCACTTTGACAAATATTTGAGGCTTGTTACTTTAGTTAAATTTTGAGTTGAAGTCTTTTTTTTCAACAACAGCACAAAATATAACAGTGATGATTCATCTTGATAAGAACTGCTCATATTGTGAACAATTGAATCAAAAAAGAAATGAATTGACGCCTAGAGTACACATGTCAATTCAAGATGGAAAAATCTGGATTAAAAAAAATTCTATTTTCATTGCAGCTGTAACAATACATCTACTAATTGCTGTGAAATAGTTTCAAATCTGATCAGTTTAAAAAGACTAGTATGAAAATAGATTCTTATTACTTTCATCGTAACTTAGGAAATGATGTATTTATTGTGTAACGAATCTCTTTAAAGGAATCTAAACATACATCTTTAGATTAAAACGTCTAAATATTTGTACACTCTCAGTAAGAAATACCAATTTGCAACCTTTTATGGCGTATTATAACATATAAATGGCTGAATCGGACATTGATTTATAACTCTTAGCAGCAGAATACACCAGTAATTGAGTTACTTAATGTTAAACTGAACGACAGTTGTCTTAAATGGCAACCATAGATATTGGTTTTACATGTAATTATGGCCCTTAACCGCTGTCAACTGTCAATTTTGATGTATTCTACTGTGGTAGCTAATTGATTCGTTGTCTTAAGGAGAGAAAGTCTTCTAACATGTAAATTGCTTTATTGTCTGCTAGGAAGCAAAAGCACTTTCTTTTCTTCTGTGTCTTCATTTACAGAAATTTATCTATATAAATCCATTATTTTAAAAGTTATTTTCCATTTACTTAAGAAGACAGAACTTAATCAGAACCAGCAATACTGAAAAACTCAAACTTTTAATGGACAA
Source organism: Modiolus philippinarum (assembly GCA_002080025.1). Taxonomy (NCBI): domain Eukaryota; kingdom Metazoa; phylum Mollusca; class Bivalvia; order Mytilida; family Modiolidae; genus Modiolus; species Modiolus philippinarum. The sequence goes on from MJUU01027449.1 coordinate 48,474, forward strand.
TTTTTGTTATTGTTTTTGAAATTGAAGGTTATTTGTTATATTCTGCTGCAACTAATGGTGTATATGATTTCAACAAAGTGCCAAGCATAAATGTGTCTTTTCAAATTACATAAATAATATGAAGTCAGTATGTCTGCATCATTCTGTCAGAAAATTTAAAGTTTCTCTAAGCATACTTAAATTTTAAGCACAATAATCACATACATAAAAATGCCAATGATAGAAACTCATAATACATAAACCAAAGCTTAGTTTTTAAATCATACAAAGTATTACTCAGAGGTTCGTATCACTGACTGGCGCAAGTTTCTTAGATGATCTTCATTTATGATTGATTTTCTTACCAATGAAAATTTGTTCAAATGACCTTTAATATACTAGTATATTAACTGCTTATGCAATACTGGTAAAAGTAGCCAAGATTTTTTTTTATTTACTGGCTGTTAACATTGGTTAAAACAGCCTCGATTTATGGAATTTAAATCTGAATAGAATGAATGTATTACCTAAGAAATTCAGATTTTATATAGCCTAATATTGACTAAAATTAAAAAAAAAAAAAAAAAAAAAACTTGATTTATGGAATGCGGATCTGGTGGGATGGGGGTGGGGTTGACGATAGCAAAAAAAAACCAAAAAAAAACAACAAAACAAAATACACTTCTAGTTCTCTATTTTTCCTAATACAAATCTTATTTGACTTAGTGTATATTTGTGAACTACTGTGGTTTTGAATTTTTCATTTGATATATAATTATACATTTATTAATAGGTTTCATCTCAAGGAGAGCTACAACTGAGTCAGTCAGTGGGCCAAAATAATGACATAAGCTCTGATTCAATTCCCTCAACCTCCAGTCAATTTACATCTGATATAGTGATAAAAACTGAACCAGATTTGAGCCAAGATACAGTCGCCTCTCCTAAACCAAGTACACTAGGAAACAGGATTACACAGACATCACTAATTGAGCATGTAACACCAGTTTGTATCAAGTCTCAACGTAAAGCATTCCGTCCATTCATGACTATTCGTAATTTCTTTAAACCTTCTGTAACTAAGAACAGCGTTCAATCCATGGAAAATGTTGTGCATGATACTAAACAACGTGAAGTTGTAGTTACTCAACCTAGATGCGAGAGTCAGTTGGAAAGTAGGGAGAAAGTACAAACAGATAGCATTAGTACAGCAAAGGGTGAAAAGAAATATGACCCAGAGAAGTCATGTGTAACTGTTACACACACACATTGTCAGGATGTCGAGAAACATTATACATTTAAAGAGTTACCGAACTACCTGAATGGGGAAAATTTTAACCTAATGGAAAGCTTAAAATGTTCTGGGATGAAGAAAACGGAGAGTTCATTGACTGAGATTTTAGAATCAAAGGATAAATGTATGAAAACAGGCTGTAAATACAAAGTTGAAGTAAAAACTTTTGGATGTAAAAAGTGCTCTGTTGCCAATGGAGACGACTTACAGGACAGAAATACAAGGGACACAAAACGTAGAGCTACAAGTCCTGTCAATACTCCTCCTGCAAAACGTCGTAAACAGTCGTCCATCATGAACAGTTTTGCAATGGCTGCCGCCAAAAGGGAGAAGGTGGAAAAGAAGGAAAAATTGTGTCCGATCTGTCAACAGAAGTTTGACGAAGGCACTTCAAATGAAGATATCAATAAGCATATAGATAATTGTTTGATAGAATAAAAATGTTGCCAAAAAATTAAATTTGTAGTAGTAAAGGACTCACTTATATTGGGGTTTGATGCCTTTCTCACTACAAGGAGAACAACAGTAATTTTTTTTTTCAGTTATACCTGAAATTCACTTCCTTGTTTCTGTTTACAAAGATTCTTTTATTTAGTTAAGGATAGTAGAGGAATATTATTGTTTCCTATTCTTATGTTGGTTTAGGATTGAATTTTCCACCAAAAATGTAAAAAGGGGGGAACTCAAGTAAAAATTTAGGCTACCTCTGCCATAATGTATTTTTTTTGTTTACCAAATAAGTATAATTAAGGTTAAAAAATTCCTGCCACTCTGTACATTTTTATCTGGAAATACCCTAATTGCATACTTCTAGTATTTTAGGATGAGCAATATTATGTATTTGCAGAGTTTACTTATATAAAACCTATGTTTTCTTTGTATACATGTTATACATGAAAGACATACATGTATAAAGGCATGTTATTACTTATACAACTGAGTGGTATCATATTCTCTTTGCATTTTATAGACATGTCCTGGTTGTTTCTTCCTAATAAACATTATCTAATGATCAGTGATGCCCTTTTAACAGAGATTTTTTGTTGCTACCTATTTTGAAAGAATGTTGCATGTGTTGTAATTGTCAAAGAAACATAGGTTTATGATTTTAAACATTTTGTAAGAAGAAATTGCATTGCTGGCATATACAGTAATGCTGATACTTCCATTATTTCAAAACATATATGTGTACTTCCAACACTCTGATACCAGTGACATGACCCAGGCACTTTTTAACTGGTGTGTTTACATAAGGTCTGAGCATTTACTGGGAAACCTAACATTTATTTCGAGTGATTTATTTTTTCCTTAATTTCTAAGAGAGAAAATTCTTCATGACTGTGTCTTTGAGCATTATTTACACAAATAAAAGAACAAGATATTGCCAATGTGTTTAACTAAAATTTAATGATACACTGAAAAATGCCCATGTATATAATCTGCTTACGATCAGTGTTTTGGTCTGTTTATAGGACCCAGTCCCAGTGGGAAATATACTTATATTTTCCAAAAAAAAAAAACATGACAATTTCCCCAATCTAGCATTGCCATTAGTAACTAAGGTAATTGTTTGAATGAACCTTTTAACTCTTTCTAATGGTGTAATTTGATTAATTGGTAGGAGGGATTTAAAGAAACAGAATACCTCAGATAATGCATTTTCCCAAATGAAAAAAAAATGTTCCTCGATGTGAAGGGACCTAGACTGATTCTCAAAATATTGAGAAAAAACACTGACAGTGCTATGCTTAAAACTGAGTACATTTGTTTTTGTTGGCCCTGACTGTACATCAGTTGTTGAAATGGTATATAAACATTATCTATATTGTTGTTTTTTTAACTCACCGGGACGAATGTCGAGAGAGCTATTGTCATACCCTGGTGTCGGCGTCAGCAAAACTTTAACCTGGCTTGTAGAATTGAGACCTGAATAGCTAGGATGTTGATATTTGGTATGTGACTTCCTTGTAATGAGAGCCTTTTTCTGGTAATATACTTATAGACATTTTGACCTTGACCTTGCCCTCAGGGCAATTTTTAAAAAACTTGAACTTTGCCACTAGAAGGTAGGCTTTTAGTGGTAGGGTGTTCATATTTGGTATGTAACTTCCTTATGATGAGAGCTTTCTTCTGGTACCGTACTTGTTGACATTTTGACCTTGACCTTGCCCTGAGGGCAAGTTTCAAAAAACTTTAATCTTGCTTCTAGAAGGTAGGCTTTTAGTGGTAGGGTGTTTATATTTGGTATGTAATTTCCTTATGATGAGAGCTTTCTTCTGGTACCGTACTTGTAGACATTTTGACCTTGACCTTGCCCTGAGGGCAATTTTTAAAAAACTTTAACCTTGCCTATAGAAGGTAGGCTTTAAGCAGTAGGGTGTTTATATGATATGTAACTTCCTTATGATGAGTGCTTTCTAGTGGTACCATATTTGTAGACATTTTGACCTTGACCTTGCCTTAGGGTAATTTTCAAAAAACTTTAACCTTGCCTCTAGAAGGTAGGCTTTTAGTTGTAGGGTGTTCATATTTGGTATGTAATTTCCTTATGATGATAGCTTTCTTCTTGTACCATACTTGTAGACATTTTGACCTTGACCTTGCCTAGAGGGCAATTTGTAAAAAAAAACTTTAACCTTGCCTCTAGAAGGTAGGCCTTTAGTGGTAGTGTGTGTATATTTTTTTTGTAACTTCCTTATGGTGAAAGCTTTCTTTTGGTACTATATTTGTAGACATTTTGACTTTGACCTTGCCCTGGGGGCAATATTTTAAAAACTTTAACTTTGCTTCTAGAATTAAGTTGTTATGTGGTAGGATGTTCATATTTGGTATGTGACACATTCATTTGATGAGAGCTTTCTAATGGTACCATATTCGTAGACATTTTGACCTTGACCTTGCCTTGAGGGCAATTTTTTAAAACTTTAACTTTGCTTCTAAATTAAGTTGTTTAGTGATAGGGGGTTTATATTTGATATGTGACTTTCTTATGAAGAAAGCTTTCTATTACTTTCGAATTTATTGTGCATTGAGGTAGCTGGAATCCCCCGGCGAGCTATGTTGTCTTCTGACAACTCTTGTTGTACAATTTTAACTCTGCAATACTTTTAACAGAGATAAGAAAAAGGACAGGATATGTTGAAATCAGCTGAAACAAGTTTGAGGTAACATAATTATGAATGCAGTCTTATTTTAGTGCTAAAATCATGTATGGTGCTATTTTATTACTGGTTTTATTTGTTGAATTTTATGTTATTTTATATGATGAAATGTTGATTGAATCCATCCTCTTGTTTTGAAGGGTCAGTTCTAACAATATTACTTGTCATAGATTTAATTGTTTGTAATAATGTAAATAGGAAAATGTTTATGTTGAGGGATGAAGCTTGAAAAGATAACTTTTGCAAATATTTTGGAATAGACCCCTTCAAAAATGCAATGGCTTTATAGGGTTGTTATTGTTCTGGATGTTCTTGATTGCAAAAACTTATTTCCCCGAAGATGCTGAATTTGCTCATTGTTGTTTAGGAAGACGGAAATTGAATTTTTGAATCGTTCCGTTAGGGGATTTAGTATCTCAGCTCTACTGAAAACTTCAAATTCATGAAAGCATGATATAAAAAAAGGACAAGAAAAGAACCACAAAAAGACAGATTGAAATTTTTTTTGGTCTGGGCTGATTATTTTGATGGAGAACTGTTGTACACAATATTGACACAGTACTTTAGTGTCTAAAGCTTTACAGTTTTCATTGATAATAAACTTTATAGATAAAATACAATAATGAAGTAATTTAGGCAGTAAATCTGTGATTTGCTTATCTTGATGCTTTATAGTTATTTGAGTAGTATTCTATATATATTAATAATGAATTGTTACTGACCTCTGATTTAAGGTCAATATTTTCTTATGTGATTTATTAATAAATATTTTAACCTAGTCAAGCTTTTACTATGTACTGAATTTTTATAAGGTCAGTTTTTACAGCAAATTTATAGTTCAATATATTTTAAATTAAATACATTTTCTTTTATTTGAAATGTACAGATGTAAATAAAAACTAATCAAGTGTTACGGTTATGATAGTGTTTGAGAAACCTGCTGAAGAAAAATGTTATTTCTGATTTGTATGAAAATAGTACATTTGCACATTGAAACTGTCCATTCCTCTATCATATAGTCAAATCTAAGTGTCCGTTTTCCTCAGTAAGGAATTAGAGAATTAAGAGAATAGTGTTCGTTTTCCTCAGTAAAGAACTAGATAATTAAGAGAATAGTTTGTTTACCTTGATACTTTTTCCATATTTATACCCCAAACAAACAAAGTTTAGGGGTATATAGGAATCACCCTGTCCATCCGTCCGTCTGTCTGTCTGTCTGTCCGTCCATGTACCTCGTCAGTGCATGTTCCCCTAAATGGCTGCTTGGATTTTGATGAAATGTTACAAAGTTGTAGTACACCATCTGAAGATGTGCATGAAGTATTATGGTTGCTGCCCGAAATTTTGAAGTGGAGGTAATTCGTCTTTGAAATTTCGGAGAAGGGGGAGGCGAACCTTGTCAGTGCATGTTCTCCTATACGCCTGCTTGAAATTTTATGAAATGTTACACAGTTGTAGTACACCGTCTGAAGATGTGCATGAAGTAATATGTTTTCTGCCTGAAATTTTGAAGGGGAGATAATTTGTCTTTGAATATTTTCTGGAAAAGGGGAGGTGGACAAACTTTGTCAGCGCATGTTCTCTTAAGCGGCTGCTTGGATTTTGATGAAATGTTACACAGTTATAGTACACCACCTGAAGATGTGCATGAAATAATATGGTTGCTGTCCGAAATTTTGAAGGGATGATAATTTGTCTTTAATATTTTCAGAAAAAAAAGGGGGAGGTATATCATTTTGTCCATACTTGTATTGTGTCCACATTAGTACTATGTCCACAACTGTATTGGGTCCACAAACACTTAAATTTACACTTGCCATATTGATTCAGTGTTCAATAATGGGGGTATACCTGGCTGCCATTCGGCAACAGCTCTAGTTTGTAACTAAAATTTGGCTGTTTTCTTGGTTGCCTAACAATGCAACTACCTCAAACAAGGAGTTAAAATGGTTTGACTTGTATTAAAACAAGCTGCTTTCATGATATTTTGTTACTTCCATTTCTCCACATTTCAGGGATATGATTGATTTTAAATTTTACATTTTAATTGCACATCAGGCAATGTAATTTTACATTTTCTTACATAATATATATATGTGATCAGTGTCACATTTCAATTTAGCTTGCAATAAAGTACTATTTGAATAGCATTCTATTTTACTGAGATGATATGCATTCACAAATAGTTTACCGTTTTCCAAGTATATATTGCAATATTACAATAATAATGAGTTTTCTATTGTACAAAACATCTAGAAGACATTAATCTAACAGATGTATAAAAGCTGACGTAGAACAAACTAGGAGTTATTATACCCCCACTGGGGAGTGGATCACTTTTCTCTGCTACTGCTCGGTCAACTTATTTCAGATTTGGTATTTGGTATGCTCCTTATTTTTCTTAGATATGGTGTACTTGTACATGAGATAATATCTCATGTGTACACTTTGTTCAATTACTATTATCTAAATTTATGTAAATTCTAAAACTGAAGGAACAAGTCCCTCCCTTAGCTATATTAATTTTGATATTTCTAATTATTCGTATTTCGTTTGGTTTTATGCATTTTAAATATTTTTTTATGCCCCCGCCGCTAGGCGGTCGGGGGCATTAAGGTTTACCCTGATCCGTACGTCCGTCCGTACGTCCATCTTTTTGGTTTCCGGATGATAACTTGAGTATCCTGCATCGGATCAAAACCAAACTTGGTCACATGCTTACTTATCACCCAAGACTGAATCCTATTGATTTCCAGGTTGGTACCCCCAAGGTCAAGGTCACAGTTGCTAAAAATGGACTAAAATTTCAATAAAATTTTGGTTTCCGGATGATAACTTGAGTATACTACATAGGATCAAAACCAAACTTGGTCACATGCTT
>MJUU01027449.1:57206-100798 GCA_002080025.1 Modiolus philippinarum
TTATTTTTCTTAGATATGGTGTACTTGTACATGAGATAATATCTCATGTGTACACTTTGTTCAATTACTATTATCTAAATTTATGTAAATTCTAAAACCGAAGGAATAAGTCTATCCATCGTAGTTTTGTCCTTAGCTATATTAATTTTGATATTTCTAATTATTTGGATTTCATTTGGTTTTATGCATTTTAAATATTTTTTTAAATTATGGATTTCCTTTGTTTGGGTTCTAGTGCTGCTGATGAGGAATAAATTTCCGAAATGGCCATACAGCTCATTAAGGTTGTTGCAGTTCGAGTTAACATATGTGTTATGGTCTCATGTTCATTTACTCCATATCCTTTCGTAAAATATTTAATACAGGGTTTGTCTTTTATTGCAGTGTGGAGTTGGTAAAACAATTCCCCGTGGTAGAGATGTATGCTCCTTATTTTTCTTAGATATGGTGTACTTGTACATGAGATAATATCTCATGTGTACACTTTGTTCAATTACTATTATCTAAATTTATGTAAATTCTAAAACCGAAGGAATAAGTCCCTCCATCGTAGTTTTGTCCTTAGCTGTATTAATTTTGATATTTCTAATTATTCGGATTTCGTTTGGTTTTATGCATTTTAAATATTTTTAAATTATGGATTTCCTTTGTTTGGGTTCTAGTGCTGCTGATGAGGAATAAATTTCCGAAATGGCCATACAGCTCATTTAGGTTGTTGCAGTTCGAGTTAACATATGTGTTATGGTCTCATGTTCATTTACTCCATATCCTTTCGTAAAATATTACAAATAAGGGGAATGAGTCGTAAGCGATCTTGGTCACCTTTTGATAACAACTTCCTTTTAGGTAAGACTTAAACATTTTTCCTTTTTAATGTGTAAAATAATTTAAGTGGGTATATACCTAGCACGACAAGGCGTGCACACTCATGTTGTTTTAGCAATCTCTGTGTGTCTTGGTTGTAAGTGAAATATTCTGGTTAATACTTTAAAAATAACAGGCTGGTACTTGAACTAATTAAAATCAAAGGACAAGTTTACATGAAGTTTACTATATAACAGGACAAACATGCTGAATATCTTAAGGAGATTTGCTCCTCAATTTAAAAATAAGTATGATGTTGGATACTTGTGACTTTTTTGTTAGAAAATTAAAAAAGTAATTATTAATATGTCAGTGGTCTTATATTTTAGATAAAAGTGATTAAATCTAAAAATGATGGTCAAGGTCGTATGAAAGTGGCTATGGTACTCAACACATTTTATGATTTTAGCCGCATGGACAGCAATTATCTTAAGCCAATGGCGAAATGTAAAACATGTTATGTATAAGGTGAAATAATGGAAATAATATAGGGGTTTCATTGGCCAAATATTTCAATATATAATGCGATCCTCCTTAAGTCAAGGTCTTATGATAAAAAAAGTTATGGTAAAAAAACTTAAAAAATGCAGTTTTTAGACTTGAAGGTTATTGGTCAAGGTCATATGAAAGTCACTTCACGGACACGTATGGTGGTAGTCCTATGGCAAAAATCTTAAGCGAAGGTCGAAAGGCAAAACGAGTTCTGGCCAACACATAAAAATATTGGTTTTTTTTAACCTAAAGGTAACTTTAACTTAAAGGTAATTTTGGTATCTGACACATCTTCTCATGATGATAAACTCATCTGCGAAAGATGAAATAGTAACTGGCCGGACATGGTAACAAAGATAATTTGACCTCAAGTTCAAATGTCATTACAGTAAACGACACATCCTCTGATGTTAGACAAAAATGCACAATATCTTAAGTTAAGGTCAAAAGTAAGTTAGAACTGAACCGTCAGTCTAAAACAAATAATCCAAGAACAATGGCAACATCGGAAAAACATAGAAACAAAGAGACATCATAAGTGTGGCACTGAAAAGAAAAATGAACACACATACAAAGATGAACAACACGGACCCAATAAAAAACCATAGGAGAGATCAGGTGCACCGGTAGAGTAAGCATCTGCTCTAAAGAGTAAGACCTCATGGCCGACACTAAATATTTTTCCTAAAGGTCTAGGACACATGAGGGTCATCACAGTACGAACTACATCATACAAATGTAGTTTGTGTCGAGGGTAGCTGAAAAGAAATACACGTGAAAGAATGGTTACTTCACTTCAACGTCTAAAGTCACACGAAATTCACTATTAAGAGACACCTTATCATGAGGAAAGGCCCAAGTAGCAAACATTTTAAGATTAGGTCAAAAGATAAAATAGTTATACTTGAACTTATAAAAATGCAGTTACTTGACCACAAGATCAGATAACGTCACTGTGGTACTCGACACATCTCATACGAATAGATCCACAGGAAAAATATCTTTAGTCTAGGTCAAAAGGGAAAAAGTAAGTGGGAATCGAAATGTCAGTCCAAAAACGAATAATCCAAAGACCATGGCAACATCGGAAATGCAATGAAACAAAGACATCCAGAAAAGAACAAGAGACTCTCAAGAGGCTGTATCGCTCACCTGGAACCTGGTGCTTTACAAATTCCATTGACAGCCATACTGATAGAACATGCTTTCCCGAAGGGTCCAATGTTAAACTATGTAACCTACTAGCGGCCATCTTGGATAAGCAGCGAACCTAAACAAGAGGCTTTTAAGAGCCTGTATTGCTAACCTAGACCCTGGCTTACATAGACAGTCTTTGTAAACGGATCTAAATTAAACCATGGTTCCATTTTGCCAAGTGGTCTCAGTGGGTAAGACCTTTAAAAATGTTTCACTTGGGTCAAAGTTTGGTTCCTTTTCTGCAGGGAACCATCCAATGACTTTGTTTCCAATTGACTAAGCTGTTGAAGTGAAAAAGATCTATGAACGTGTTTACCCATAGGGTCCAATGTTTAATTATGTTTACTACGTATACTGGCATCCATCTTGGATATAGTGCCTGACCTAAAAAACACCTTTTTTGCAGAGGACCATCTAAGGACTGTTATGGACAAGTCTGGTCTCAATTGGCTCAGAATTTTCAGAGGAGAAAATCTATTAATGCCTTTTCCCATATAGTCCAATATTAAAACAATGGTGCCTGCTGGCGGCCATCATGGATATAGCGCGGACCTGGAAAAAAAAAACTTTTTTGTAGGGGACCACCAAAGGACTAATGTCGCCAAGTTTGGTTCAAACTTGCCTAGCAGTTTCGGAGAAGATCTTTGAATGTGTTTTCCCATAGGGTCCAATGTTAAAACAATGTTTCCCGCTGGCGGCCATCTTTGATCAGCACAAATCTGAAAAACATCTTTTTTGTAGAGGACCACCTAAGGACTGTTGATTTAAACATATTTTTATTTACTAATAACATACATGCAATACAATTACAAAGATAACGCTACAACATGATTCAGGGATCCAGAAACTAAGGACTGTTGTGGCCAAGTTTGGTTCCAACCAGCACAGCAATTTCAGAGGAGAAGATCTTTGAATGTGTTTTCTCATAGGGTCTCATATGTTAAAACAATGTTTCCTGCTGGTGGCCATCTTGGATATAGCGCGGACCTGGAAAACACCTTTTTTGTAGGGGACCACCTGAGAACTATTGTGGCGAAGTTTGGTTCCAATTGGCTCAGCAGTTTCAGAGGAGAAGCTCTTTGAAAGTGTTTTCCCATAGGGTCCAATGTTAAAACAAAGTTTCCCGCTTGTGGCCATCTTGGATATAGCGCGGACCTAAAAAACATTTTTTTTGTAGGGGACCACCTAAGGACTATTGTGGCCAAGTTTGGTTCCAATTGGCTCAGCAGTTTCAGAGGAGAAGATCTTTGAAAGTGTTTTCCCATAGGGTCCAAGGTTAAAACAAAGTTTCCCGCTGGCGGCCATCTTGGATATAGCGCGGACCTGAAAAACTAATTTTTTGAAGGGGACCACCTAAGGACTATTGCGGCCAAGTTTGGTTCCTATTGGCTCAGCAGTTCCAGAGGAGAACATCGTTGAATGTGTTTTCCCATAGGGTTCAATGTTAGAACAATGTTTTCCGCCTGTGGCCATCTTGGATATAGCGCGGACCTGAAAAACACCCTTTTTGTAGGGGACCACCTAAGGACTATTGTGGCCAAGTTTGGTTCCTATTGGCTCAGCAGTTTCAGAGATCTTTGAATGTGTTTTCCCATAGGGTCTAATGTTAAAACAATGTTTCCCGCTGGCGGCCATCTTGGATATAGCACGGACACGAAAAACACCTTTTTTGTAGGGGACCACCTAAGGACTATTGTGGCCAAGTCTGGTTCCAATTGGTCCAGTAGTTTCAGAGAAGATCTTTGAATGAAAAATTTACGCCGGATGGATGACGGACGGGCGGACGTATGCAAAGTGATGGCAAAAGCTCACCCTGGCATTAGCCAGATGAGCTAAAAAAGAAGGCGCATACAAAAATGCACAACAGGGACTCGATAAAAGTTGGTGGTGCATCGGTAAAAAAAAGCAGCTGCTTCTTATAAGACACCTGCCGATTTGAACATGCCAATTCCGGTAGTTGGGTCAAATCCGATATCAGAAAAAAAACTTAGCTGTTAAGGGAAAGATCTGTTGTCATCTGGATAACAAATATCCCATAGAGTTCCCTAAGATCGTGATGTCGGCCATAAAACTTCTGTAGTGATGACTTAAAGTTGTGGGCAACATACGTTTATTTAGGAAGCCTATTTGTGAGCAACCGAGCTCTATCAAGCCAGTCACTGTCGACAACAGGTCCTTGAGTAGCAAATGAGTTAGCAGATGTAAACTCCATATTCTTGCGCTGTTGGAATGATGCTACATAGAAAAAGGGGAGTTGACTGTTGGAAAAGTGAAGTCGTTGCGTTTCTCATACAGCCTAGTTCGTAGTTTACATCTGATGAAGGGAATAAGGCCAATGGGGTAGTGTCTGTAGTATTTAATTTCGAACTCGTTTTGGATAGATAAAATCACCACAGCGAGGGTTGTTTAGTAACAATAAGTTTTGAAACACAGGCAAGCTCTTAAAAAGAAATTTTTGACTTCAAGGTCAAATTAAAATCGAGGCAAAATGTTCAGGGAAGGCCAGTAACTCATGATTACGCACCACATGCCAAATAACTTCAGTCAAGGACATAAGATAACAAATTATTATGGCCAACACTTACAAATGAAGCTTTCTGACATAGAAGTAATACGAAGTATATTATGGTTCTCGTGGTGACAGACCCACATTCTATATACTAAGATTTTAAGTACGTCAAGTAAAAGATGTAAAATAATGACCACTACACGCAACAAATAGGAATGATAGTGAAACAAGGAATAATACAATATAAACAAAAACAACAGGCTCAGATTTTTTATTTCGGCTTCAGGTATATAGACGATGTACTTTCTCTTAATAACCCAAGATTTAAAGAATATTTACATCGGATGTATCCCAGTGAACTTGAAATTAACCGATACACCCAATTCTGCTTCATACCTCAACCTGTTGTTATACATTGACGAACATAGACGTCTGAAATCTAGGTTTTATGACAAACGTGATGATTTGACATCCCAATTTGTGAACTCCTCCTTTCTCAGCAGCAATATAACTACCTCCCCAGCATATGGAGTGTATATTTCACAATTAGTTCGTTATCGTAGAGCTTGTAGTTCATACAATGACTTTGTGGAAAGTGCAAAAGCACTTTCACAAAAACTGCCGAGTCGTGGCTATGTTCAGCTATTGTTTCTTTCATCCCTTCAGGAATTCTATGGCCATCACCACGATTTCATAGGTAGATATGAAATGTCGGTGTCACAAATGAAAACTGACATTTTCAGCTAGATTAACGTCTTCCCGGATTTGACATTACCGATTCCGACTTTACCAGGTGGATTGACCCACTGACAGTGCGACGGTTACTGTATAAAGAGCAGGACATGCTTACCCTTCCGGAGCACCTGGTGACACTCTTTTTGAGAGTTCACACTCTTAGTGGTTTAGTTTTAAATGTATTTGTAGTGTTAGCGTTTTGTGGTTGTGTAGCGTCTTTGGTCTTCCGTCTTATGGTGTTCTTACTTTTGCCTTGTCTATGTAATCTTGTTCCTACGGTATTCTACTGCAGTTGTCCCATACGCTGGTGTGGTAGGTATATTGCTGCTAATATGGGGAAGCCAATGAATGATTTGTAGTTTTGTGTGCATTTGTAACGTGAGAAATGCAGGCGCCCTCTGCTGTGCATCAAGTGTCCTTCAATCACCAAACATTTGGAAAAACAAGCATTTTAAATGAATAATCCACATTATTTAACATACCGGTATTGATATTATTCACAACCTTTTGTCAATATTCAGTTTATTAATGATTATATCACAACAAAGATACAACAAAGATTAATAGAAAACGTGTAACAAGTTCGCTCATCTTTCTAAATATTCTAATTATGAACTATAACTGTTGTGTAGATGTGAAAACCATCACTTAGCTAGGTAGACCTATTCCATCATCATTAATTAGACGACTTAACAAAATCAATCATTTTACATCTCACGCAACACAAATTCATTACTTTTCTTGATAAACTTAAAAAGGGCTGTAATGATTTCAGCAGATTTCTAACCTAATGGCTCACAAAGTGGTGAGTATTTTAATGGAAAAGAAAATGAATTGGAAGCGGATGACATAACGCTTTTTGTGCAATCATTATTCGATTATTCGAATTCAAATAACACATTAGCTATTGTTATGGAGTCAACAAAACATTATGTGGTATACTTTGTAATGTCCCCCTCCCCGGCAAAAAGCCAGGGACATATATTGTCCTAACCCGTCCACAAATGTACACAATTTAACAGTTTTAAAGCCAGGACGTTGTTATTTTACAGATTATTTAGATGTTTTTTCTACAATGGCTGAAAATAATTACATGCTGTAATATGCCAGAGAACATAAAGGCAAGACAAAACACAAACATTAACAACGATAGGAACTCGAGACAGTCGGACTTGGTACCGGCACTAGCATAAGCCAGCGACAGGGTTATGTTTATCAAACCTGACCTTTCTCTGTCCCATTTTCCTTTACTATGATTAACATACGAATAAACCCAATACAGGTAGACTACTAACTGATTGGTTAAGGGGTGCTCGCCGCTAATCTACCGGCTAGCTTAAACTCGAAACTCCTCGAAGAGTTAGGTAAAGAATCATCATATATTTCAGTAGACATCGACAGTATTATTTGGAAGGCCAGTATATGAATAATTATACCCCACGCAACGCAGTTGCGGATGGTATAAAGTTTTTTGACTGGTCTATCCGTCCGCCCGTCCGTCTGTCATCTTTAAGGGGGTACATCATTTGTCCGGATAACTCCTCCTACAGTTTTTAAGATACGAAGTTTTTATTTTGCAGGTTGATTGTGCATATATCAAAAATTTGCATGCTACTTTGATTTTGATTTTTGATCTTTTTGACAAAAATACACATTGATGAACTTTGTCATTTTTAAGCATAATATTGCTTATAGGGTACATCATTTGTCCGGATAACTCCTCATACACTTTTTAAGATAGGAAGTTTTTATTTTGCAGGTTGATTGTGCATATATCAAGGATGTGCATGCTGCTTTGAGCTTGTTTTTGATCATTTTTTTTAACAAAATTACACATTGATGAACTTCTTCATTTTGAAACATAATATTGCTTATATGGTACATCATTTGTCCGGATAACTCCTCATACCCTTTTTAAGATAGGGAGTTTTTATTTTGCAGGATGATTGTGCATATATCAGTGATGAGCATGCTGCTTTGAGTTTGATCTTTGATCTTTTTTGACAAAAATACACATTGATGAACTTTGTCATTTTTAAGCATAATATTGCTTATATGGTACATCATTTGTCCGGATAACTCCTCATACACTTTTTAAGACATGAAGTTTTTATTTTGCAGGTTGATTGTGTATATATCAGAGATATGCATGCTGCTTTGAGTTTGATTTTTGATTTTTTTTTCTTTTTTTTTTCTTTTTTTTTTCTTTTTTTTGACAAATTTACACATTGATGAACTTTTTCATTTTTATGTATTATATTGCTTATGGAGTTCAATAATGCAGGACTTTCTGATATGTGGGGGCGTGGGGTATGTGAGAATGCTCACTAAGGTTCTTTATTTCTTTTTCAGGTCATTAGATCTCCAAGCTAATTTAACATATTTCAAGCAGAATATCTTGTTGATATCCCATAATATTTTTTACTATTTTGCACCATTTGCACGTATATTGAAGATGTGCCATATGGTAAGGATGCTGATTTTGGTTAATTTTTCATAAACAAATATATCCGAATACCGTAACAAAAGAAAATATTGAAACAAATCCCCCAAAACATGACAATTCAGATGTAACACAAATAGAAATGTCGTATTCTAAACTAAGACAAACCAATATTATACTTTTTCTTCAGTGAATTTGAAATCGAGGGTATCTGGTTTGTCCGAACACCTCTTACAGTGAAATGTTTATTCCACTACAAAATACACAACAAATTAGTAGCACTCGTGTTGTCGTGCTTTTGGTCTATTTCATTCTTTAGCTTTTCAGTTCCCTCTCTTTTGTTGGTTTTGCCAAATTCCGAACCATACGCGTTTTTGGACCGAACGCGTAATGTTTAAAGCACATATACGGTCGGACCATATGGGTATGGTCGGGGTAATATACTGCCAATCTTAATGATACAGTGTATTATATAATTTAACAAAGCAGATATGTAAAGTCCCGTGATATAAGTAATTTCAGTTCACTCTTAACTGTTTTTTATGCCCCCGCCGTTAGGCGACAGGGGCATTAAGTTTTACCCTTGTCCGTACGTACATCGATCGGTCCGCACGTACGTCCAAAATTTTCGTCAAGGATTTCTCAACTTGTGTATGCAGGAATAATTTGATATTTGGTCTAAAGATTTGGTATGAAGAGTTGTACAGTGTCTCCCCTTTTCAAGTCTGTCACTCACCTACTTCCTGTTTGCCGAGATATCTGGATGGCGGGCATCCATGTCCCATGGACACATTTTCTTTTATTTTTCTTAGTTACCACTGAAAATGTCCTTGGAAGACAACTTCAACTCATATTTGGATAATTTACTGATGTACTTACGATACCATGGAATCGGTTGATTACAAATAAAAAAGCTAGCGGAAAAAAGCAAAATGGTCTGAAACATGGAAAGATTTCGACAGTATCAAAAGGGAAAAAGTTCGTTTTAATAGATGTTAAGCAGTTCGGCATGAACGAAGAAATACGGAAAAGAGGTTACATTTATCATTTGTTGCAGCAACGACAAGGTTTCCTTTCGTGAAATAACCCTACCCAAATAAAAAAAAAACTATGTCTTTGAATTGATTCTGTCTTTATCCTAAATTCACAATATCTGCAGTTAATGGCATAAATGAATTACATTTAAGTAGTAAATAAAGGGGTCTCCTGATCCTGTTCCACTATATATTTCATTTAAATATATTCACAGAAAGGAATTTATTGAGATACCCATAAGGTCACAGATATTTATACTATAACTAATCCAATATTCTGATTTTCGCAAAATATTCAACGAATGATCGAATAACGCAGTAATTCACGAATGCGCGGAGCGCATGAATGAATTACAGCGTTTTTCGATCATGAGTTGAATATTTTCGAGGGGTCTTTCGATAATCAGAATCAATGATTAGTTATAGTTTGTATTATATAGATCTTCACGCATATTTGATGGTTCCATTGATGATTCATTTCATGAACTACGTTTGCAAAATTAATCCGCTGTGACGTTTACTTAACAACAACGTTCAAAACGTCTATTGTGACGTCACTTCCTATAGTGAAATTATGGAAAATAATTTCACAGTTAATTATCACTTTTCTTTCGCTGGGAAATCTAAATCTTTCATTACTATCTATATAATAAAAAGAAGTTGTAGCTGATCCCTGGAGTTGAAATTTATAAAGGTATATATGAATCATACAAAACTCATGCCATTGTTAGAAATAACTAAATACCGAAGTTACTGTAAATTTAAATTCTGCATATGCGCATTTCGACAACTTATGTCTCTTCAGTGCAGATAAAATCTAAAAGTTTGGAAGACCATAAAATCAAATATGTTAAAATACTGATAGAGAACAAATGCCCAATATGATCTAAAAGTAAAGCCAAAATCAGCTAAGGACAGAGCTTTGCATGAGGGAGATACTCCTTAGTTTTCAACAAAATTTACAAAATTTTAGATATTGCCAGGTTCCAAATACAATCGGCTTTCGGGTCAGCACCGAAGTACTGACTACTGGGCTGGTGAATACCCTCGGGGACTAACAGTCCACCAGCAGTGGCATCGACCCAGTGGTAACAAATAACTAAATACCGGAGTTACTGTAAATTTAAATTCTGCATATGCGCATTTCGACAACTTATGTCTCTTCAGTGCAGATAAAATCTAAANAAGACCATAAAATCAAATATGTTAAAGAAGTTAAGAAATATTGATATTTTGACAAGTAAACAAACATAAGACATACAAAATTAAAAGCATATCAAAAATTGATAGAAACAAAACATCGTTTTGTTGTAACATTTACTATGTGAAATCCTTATTTAAGAGTGTTTGCAGGCCATGTTTAGACGGGAAAATGATCGAACTCCTCTAGTTTCATCCATTTCTTTCATAATTATAACACATTTTCGCATTGCCCGTACAAACTTCAGAAAATACAGGTGAGTTCATTATCACCTCAAAATTTTTGGTTATCCTGTATCTAAAGTATGTTGACATTAATTATATCATTTATGTACTTATTCAACAATTTTTCTGACGAAACTAACAGTCGAACTAAACTGGAATTGATACTTTCCACGACGTCTTGTATATATTCATAAGGTTGCCATCACTTCTAAAGCAAGTCTTGTTGGCAACATTGGTGAACAGAAAAGCGAGTTTGAAATGCCTAGGAATTCTTATATATCCTCACAGTACGTAAGTAAGTAAGTAATATTTCTTTTTAGTTCGATAAATTAATTACAATATAACAGTAAAAAATGAGCCCAAATGGTCTATTTCACGTTTAAATTCATTCATTATTCTTTTGATCTTTTAATGTTTCTTATTCTATTTTGTAACCACCTCTACGTGTTACTACTTGCATTAAGTAACTTAATAATATATCTAGACACTTCACAACTGATTGATTAAATGACAGTTTGTACATTTGCTATCCCCCTCTCCAAATCTCGCACACATTTTCTTGTACTACAAGACGTCCGCTTTGCAAACATCATGGATAATTCTATTCCCGGCTCTATTATTCTTCCTTGTGAATTTGTGTATAAGAACTATATAACAATGGATACTCTGAAAACCATACAATAAATAGCTTGTTCGAGAAACCGAGGTTTCACCACCCTACGGTATAGTACTACAAGACTGAAGTCGGTGTTCGTATGTCAAAATAAAATTGTCAAAATGGTTTGTCCAATCTGCAAACTTAAGTTTCCACTGTTTCTCCACTTCCGAAGTGTCAGCTGAAATAGAGTTAAAAACAAGGTTATTTGTCTGTATAATGTAAAATATCAAGTTTATTGCATGTATCATGTAACTTATCAGGTTTATTACCTGCAAAATATAACCTACCAAGTTTATTACCGGCAAAATATAACCTTCCAAGTTTATTACCTGTATAATACAAGTTTATTACCTGCGTAATGTTTACTAATCGAGTTTACTATATATAAAATCTATTACCAGGATAATACAAAACATCACGTTTATATAACCTGTATATGATATAAGATATCAAGTGTTTTACATATAAAGAGTACAATATTCGTAGTAAGCTTTGTGAAATAGTATATTGTGGTAATAACAAAATTACTGAACAGGGTAGTCAAGAGCCACAGTCCATGAGACAAAAATCCAATCAGGTGGAAACCACTGGCAAAATTGTCGACCGCAATGGTCCTGACTTGGTAAAGGCATTTCAAAAGAAATGTTGGGTTCAATCGATTTTATGGTTAGCCAAACCTCCCCTTCCATTACGGTAGTGTCCGGTAGCAACGAAACAGCAATTTCCATTGAAAGGTCGTTGACAGTTAAAAAAGAAATGATCGAATCTTGAATCAGAGTTCGGACCGAAACTTCAAATTTTTCCACAAGGGACTGATATCTATTAAAGAACTTTTTTAATTATCGTATGAAACGGAATTTTTTTTTTGAAGCCTTGATTAATAAGGCGGTCACGCAGATAACTGTCCAAAGAGAAAGTCTGTATAATTTGTCTAATGAGAAAGTCTGTATAATTTGTGCTAGTCTCGCGTAACGAATTAACTGTGAAGCATACACTCTATAAGCAGGAGATGCTGCAATATTACTGTCCATGTTATGGAAATTTATAATTTTTAAATTAAAAGCTCCCCTTTTGTCGTAAATTTTAGTACTGAGACGACCATTTTCGTCAAATTCGAGATGTAAGTCCAAAAAAGATGTTAATCTTGTGGTTTATGTCGTTTTCTTTATCTCTAGTCCTGGCGGATATATAAATGGGACCCATGTAGCAAAACAAGCGTAATTGCTGGCAAGAGCATCATTAATATGTCTATACTGCTATCTATAAAAATGTATTCATAAAACCATTTATAGGTATACGAATTAAGTACTATCGTTATAACGAACAAAAACAGAAAAAACTACTTTGCATATGAATAAAACACTATGTAATTTTTACACTCGATCTATATGGGGTTTAACGGAGCAATAACTTGATATTAAATGAGGGTTTACCCGAGTTCAGTATCATCTTTTACACTCCGATAAACCCCAACAGCGAGATTGAAGGATCTAGCATTTTTATTTTATGATCTTTTATGAATTCCTGAAGAAATTCGGTCTTGTAAAAATATAAAAACAAGTCAGCGAGCAGAAGAGCACAATAAGGGCTCATTGGTATGCCAACTTGCTGTAGATAGATAGCACCTCCAAATGTGACAAATATGTTATCAATTAAAAAAATCAAGCATACCGTACACCTACATCGTAGCATACTTTTCATTTTAATTTGGTTTTTGAAAAAAAATGTGGATTTATAACCTAATACAAAAACAAAGGAAAAGAAAAAAACATTTCTATGGTTTGTGTTAGATGAAGGTAATATGTCACAGAACCAGTGATATTGCATAAAACTTTCACAGTAAAATGTAGTATGTTTTTTTTTTGTCTTTTTTTTGCCCTTATAATCGTTTCTCTAGTTCATCAGATTCCACTTTTCAATAAGTTTAGATTTTTTGTGGTTGATTGGTGGCTTAGATTAAGGGTTTTCGTGTGTAAAGGGATCGGAATATGAAAAATGGATTTGAAAAGGATTTTTCTTAGATTCACAATTTTACCATTTTCAGTTTTGGCTTGTATTAGTCAATATTACGCAATTGCACCACAAGCACCTTAACTATTAGGACAAGCTGATAAAGTGCATTTATCTCAAGCGTAAGGTTGCATTATATACAGGTTTATTTTTACTTGCTATGAAACTAATATGCAAAATGTCTCAGAAATGGCACAGAAAACAAAATGAAGATACACACATATACAAAAATGAACAAAATGGACCCAATTAAAAAAAACATGGATGAGATAAGGTGCACCGATATAGTAAGCATCCCCTGCTTCTGCTTCTTATAAGAAACCCGCCATGTTGAACATGTCAACTCCAGTAGTAAAGTGAAATCCGGTAGAGGAATACAAACTTCAGTGGCAAAGAGAAAGATCAGTTGTCTCATAGCGGTCCACAAGATCGTGATGTCGACCGTAAAGCATCTGTAGTGATTAATTCAAGTACTGGGTAACATACCCTTGCTTAAGTAGCCTAGCGGTCAACAAGATCGTGATGTCGACCGTAAAGCATCTGTAGTGATTAATTCAAGTACTGGGTAACATACCCTTGCTTAAGTAGCCTGTTTGTAAGCAACCGAGCGCTATCATTGTAGTCACTGTATCGACCACAGGCCCCTGAGTAGCAAATGAATTGGGCGATGTAACTCCATATACCGGTGCTTTTGGAATCTTGCCACAAAGAAAAGGGAAGTGGACTATTGGAAAAGTGAAGTCATCGCGTTTTTCATACAGCCAAGTTTGTAGTGTACCTCTGTTGTCAATTTCAAGATGAAGGTCAAGGAACGCGGCCGATGTGAAAGGATCTGTATTATCCTTAATTTTGAGCTCTTTTGGATAGATAAGATAAAGAAAATCACCAAAGCGAGGGTTGTTTAGTGATAAAATATAATATATACAACGGAAGCTAAAGTTAAAAACTTGGCCAGTTTTTATCTTTATTTTGAGGAAGCCCTTCCATGAATTCAGCCTCATATGAGTGGAGAAACAGATCGGCTTAAAGAGGTGCAGTTTGTGCCCATTGGAATTCCGATAGTCTGTTGAAAAACAAGTCCTCCAAACAGGACAAATATATTGTCGATCAGAAACTCTAACATTTTAATCAATTCTTATTCTGTATATTTTTTCTGTGATTCTGAAGCGTATTTCACAAAGTATGCTTGCTCTCTGCCTATAACAAGGTACTTATATTTTCGTTCGCCGTTCTTACGGGAGAAACATCTATGAATTAAATCTTGAATTATATTTGATTGACATAATTTTGTTCAACGATGACACCAAAAGGGGGTTTGGTATATCTAATGCGGGTGTGGAAAGAACGTGGCATGGAAATGCCAATCAACGTTTCTGTGCAATACCACGATTTTTCATGATCAACTGTGCAATATTATACAATTATGGAACTTCCACAAGATCAATATGGGGTTTAACGGAACAATAAAGTAATATTGCACGAGGGTTAACACAGAGTTAAATATTATCTTTTGTGTCCCTTTAAACCCCATATTGATCGAGTATAGAGGCGCCAAATTGGTTTATTATATTTGATTGACATAGCTTAAGTCACTGATGACAAACAAAAGTGGTGTTATACATCTATTGTGGGTGTGAAAGGGGTGTTGCCTGAAAACTTCAATCAAAGATGATGATTTATCATGATCAACCGTGCAATATGATGTTTTATTGAGCAGGTGTGTTTCTTTACTTTATACACAAAAAGGTACAAATATAATAAAACATGTAATGGAGCAGGTCAATATCTTTACTTCAGACATAGAAACAAAAGTACAAATAAAAATAATACTATAATAAGGATGAGATTTTACTATGTTTACGAAAGCAAAGGACTAAATATTGCAATGCGTGCATACGAAAAAATTACTTTAACATAAAATAGTTAGCATAAGAATGAAATGCCTTGATGTGCTGTTAAAATAAAATGTTATCGTGTTAAGGCATGCCATAGATACAAATGTAATATCATTATGTACAGGAGTGAAAGAGAAATGTTAATATGAATGAAATACAACGGTAAAATGAAGTGATACTGAAAATTGAGGTTGTGCGGTGCAATTTTTTTTCCATTAAAATCTGTGATTATATACCTAATCAATGACGTAATCAATTCTAATCCTTATAACAGGTATAAGATACGTCACAGTGTGTGTTTATCTAAGATTGATTATTGCACCGCACTGCCTACAACGTATAATATAGACTGATTATAACAACAGGGAAAATCACATATTCACATACCTTGGTTTTGTTAGTTCGACGTTAACATGCATAGATAGTGCATTAACACAAATGGATCTTTTCTTGCTGTCTCAAAAGTTGCCCGATAAATTGATATCTTCGAGTTAGTAGCTGATATGCAAGCAACTCATTCAACGATAGACGCAGCCAATACAAGCACACAATTGATATAAGTCGCTTTCCATATTATTTAAATTGGTTTACTCTTGAAGAAGTTTTCTGGTTGAAAAAAATATTTGCTTACTTGTGAAAGTGTTCTGGTCTTTTCATTACAAAGAAGTCAAGATTGGGTTTAATTTAATTGTTATGCCATTATATCATGGTATATTAGTTAAAGTGTATGAGCAGTATATTCTAAGCGGACTAACTGGAGGAATAACATACAACTCGCTTTATTAACTACGAAATTGTAAGACCAAAGTACAAATTCTGAACATGGAAAGCGTCTATTTTTTTCATATGCCTTAAACCTTACTTCCAAAAAAATCTTGTAATTTTGAATCAAAAATACCTTCACTATAACCGATTTATGCATATGTCATGGGATAACATCATTCTGTTAGAAATTTAATGTTTCTCGAACAAATAATATGATTTACAAATTTTTAAAACATCTCCAAAAGATACGTTTCTAACAAGAATATTTTAGGAAACAAAACTTGAAATACGCATTCTTTCCATTCGGTTGTAAAAAAAACTCTGTCAGAAAAGTGTGGCTTAATTGAAGTCGTAGTAGTCAAAATTCATTATATGCAGAAATTCCGTGGCTCTATGGTCTGGAAATTATATGAACTTAAAGGCTGATTATCTGCAGCTAGATATTCTTACTATAAAAGTTTGCTTTCTTCATTCCTGAAGTAGTGGTAATTATTGTCTGTCAAAGAAACAAAATTGCGTAATGATACACACTAAGTTTGTATCATCCGTGTCGTTCGTATTCAGGTTATATTTTTCTTCAGTTTTTTTCTTGATTTCGTATCACTTGTTGTCTTACAATAGACCCTTTCACGATAACTGCGTTCCTGTGATTTGAGTGGAAAATACAAACAGTTCCCGCAAAAATGACGTCGTAGGACAATTGATCAAGACGTCACATATACTATGACGTTGCATTTTACCCACTCAAAGGCATATGAGCGCATGTGCAAAATTCAGGACTGCAGCTATCGTGAAAGGGTCTATACCATTGTTCGTTTGCCAATACATTAATTGGGCAAAAAATTGTTTTGGTCCCTTTCGTTGTACAGTTGTTTAATTGTTATTCTTAGCTGTTTATGTATACAGTCAGTGGCAAAACGTGTTGGCGCATATTTTTTTACTATGAATTTCATGTAAAACCACATTTTCAAAAAAATTATTGCGAAGTCAATTCTTGTCCGATTTCAATGAAAATTTCACTGATAAATTCAGAATCGTATGAATTACTTGAATTTACTGGTTTATTTGGACATAATTTTCCGACATGCAGTGTAAAATTCAGTATCATTATTTTCTATTTATGCAAGTGAAATTGTGACATCAAAATTCTACTTTTTGTTTAAATCAGGGATCCTTTGAAACTACGTTCAGAAAATTACACTAAAATAAGCTACATAAATTTTTGTTTTTTTCATTTAAATTCTCAATGACATTGGATAAGAATTGACTTTTTGAAAAAATAAATACTGTTTTATATGAAATATATGGTAAAAAAATCTTATTGGCCCTTACTTTTGGCCAATGACTGTAGTACTTGTAAACGCAAGCCGATTTGCATGAATACAGATATGAGGACTGATCATCATTACAACAACCTCTACTAAAAATGATAAAAAAAACTTGCAGTAAACCATGGTATACTAAAAAAGTAACCATTATAACTAGCTAACATTAGTGCTAGTTTTATACATTATTGTGGTTATTATACATAATGAAATTTCAATGCACACGAATTCAAAAACTGAACCATCCTAAACTTAAGGAAGTAGACCTAAGTTAAGGGACATAACTCTTAAAAATCAGTTGTATGTTTGTTTTAATCATTTTCATAATTATATTGTGAGCTTCTAAGTAACACAGATGATTTGATTCTTTTTCACATAAATGCTTAAAAAGCATCAATGAAACTAATTGTTTCAAACACCTTGCTGATTTCAAAGAGTTATCTCCCTTAACCTAGGTCTACTACCTTAACTTACCAGTTGCTTGGACCAAGTGTGGTAAATAATAATTCCAAAATGCACATTCCTGAAGTTTTGGACCGATGCCTATAGTTTTTTCCTTTCCATGTGCATGAACAATATTTGTGTCAAGCCTGAGGTATTTACGTTCTTCTATAGTATATACTGGCCATTCATCTAGCATTATCTCCCCTGGTTCTTTGTTTGGGTCTCTACAATGTTTAGATTTGAAAGAGAGATAATATGTTTAAAAGGTCAATTATAGCACCTACATAGGACAGTAAAATCAAACACATTTTTGTGGGCGACATTTAATCAAACATTAATTTTCTGCCATTTAGCATAAAAAGAGAGTTGAAATTATGAAATCTATGGTTAAATGCTACCAGTGAATAGATGGAATATCAGAAAAAGGTACAGTTTAAGCTAAAAACTGATACATTATTGACCTTGTCTGAGAGATATTTCACTCTGAGGTTGTAATGTATTTGCTTGATTAAAAAGAGACTTCACTTTTCCAATAGTCAACTTCATTTTCTTTGTAGCAACATCCCAACAGCGCCAACATCCCAGCATACGCAGTTTACATCTCCCAGCTCATTCGCTATTCAAGAGCCTATGTTCGATACCGTGGTTTCCTTGATAGAGCCCGGTTGCTCACAAATAGGCTACTTCAACAAAGGTATGTTACCCAAAATTTGAAGTAATCACTCCAGAAGTTTTACGGTCGACATCACCATCTTGTGGGCCGCTATGGGATATCTGTTTCCGAGATGACAACAGATCTGTAAAGCTTGACTGTTGTTTCCTCTCATGGATTTGAGTTAACTACCGGATTTGACACGTTCAACATGGCGATTGTCTTATAGGAGGCAGCGGATGCTTACTCTACCGGTGCATATGATCTAACCCATGGTTTTTATTGGGTCCGTGTTGTTAAACTTTGTGTGTGTGTGTCTTCATTTTTTTCTGTGCCGTACTCATGTTGTGTCTCTGTTTCCTTGTTGTTTCCGATGTTGCCATTGTCCTTGGATTATTCATTTGGATTGACGGTTCAGTTCTCACTTACTTCAACCTAAAAAAGGCTCCTACAAAATCTTTTACAAAGCATTTTTTACTTACGACGCCATAGCAACAAGTGAAGTGTTTGCAGAATTCGAAAGATGTGTTAATCTTCAACAAAACTTAACTACCGAGACGGTGTTAAAACACCAGATTTTACTCCTTTCCTACGTGATAAATTTAGTGTTTCGGATTTGATAAGTCAGTCTTTCTTTACTTAAAAATTGTGATTCATATTTTCTGCTAAGTAAAGATAGAACTTTTTTTTACTAAATATCACACTGATTTCAACAAAAAGTACACAGAGCAGTATATTGTATAGTGCTGGAAGTTTTGATTGATAACATGTTTGTCTAATTTGCCGAATTTGGAGTGTTCCAGCAGAAAATTAGAATACTTATGAACCAATTGTGCATTTTGTGTGCTGGATTGTATTATCCTATTTATTACTTTCTCTCTAGCATGGAATGGCTAGTTCATAAAAAAGAAAAGAAACTAGGCAAGTTTAATTTCCGGTTACGTTATGTATATGACGTTCTATCATTGAACAATCCTCAATTAAAGGATAACCTTTATCTCATAAATTCAACGGAACTTAACAGTAATTTAAAAAAAACACAACTTTCCTATACATCATTACTGAACTTGTGCCGCTTTGATATTTCTGAACACAAGATATCAAAACTTTACTACAAGTATTATGCTTTTGACTTTCCGGGAGTGAGCTTTCCATTATTGATGAGTAATATACCCTAATTTCCGACAGATCACAAATCATTCGCTATTGCTGTGACTGTCATATGTAGTTCAAAGTTATGGAAAATTTGTCGCACAAGTAAGGAATACCTCGCCGTTTTTATCTGACTTTGGCTTTTCTTGTATATCCTACTACTTGTTGTCTATCACCTTTTATACGTAATATATACGCAAGGGGCTTAAGTTAGTCAAAAGACCATGTACAGTTCTTATGGCATTTAGTTAGGTCTTTTACAATCATAAATGAAAAAAAAATGAAATATCTGTTTTTCAAGAAATGTTTGATCCTTGTGTGCCATTTTAACAAGGATATTTATGGGAAGAGATTATTTACTAAACATAATCATAGTCTTGTCTCAATACAGAAAATTATTTTATTAGTAAGTGAAAATGAAAACATGGAGTAAAATGGACATGCGAGGTGTTAAATTGGTCAAAATTATAATTTCAATTTTGACCCATTTAACAGCTCACATGTCCATAACAACTACAGTAGAATACTGCAAAAATAAGGGAAGTGATTTTATTGTATTGGTTTTTATTTTGACCTTGAAAGGTGTTTCGCAACACATAGAATGTATATTTTATTATGCCAATTTTTTTATGCAATTATGAGTGCCCTTTGATTTTTATGTGTTGTGATTACCTTCTACGATTCTTTTTGTCGGGCAAAGATTGACAGCGGTGGTAAAACACTTTGCAAGTTTGGTAAAACACAACATAGACGTAGCGTTGTTCGATACCTAGCAACGAAATCCACTCAACCGGTGCTAGGAGTGTTTTGAACTTACCATGTGGTATGTGAAAAGCTCATTATAGAAGGTCTCATGGTAACTGTAAGAGGAAGAAAAACAATGAAAGCCTTGTTTCGTTGCTTAATTTACCATGTATTTGTAGAGACTTTGCCTCGTGTGCATTTACTCCATATCTTTTCATTTTTAATATTTCAATAATATCCATGGGAATGGATTTATCTGTCAATCACATTAAAACTGTGATTTCAAACTGTTCTTCTGGTGTTGTACATTAAACTTACCCTGTTTTGGCAAAGTTTGCCCAATACTTCATTATCTTTTTACTGAATTTTTTCTCTACCCGAGTATAATTTTTCCTCGGATCTAACGGTTCTCCAAAAACATAATTTATTTCATCTCCGTGCAGGACTCCCAGCCATTCTGGCCATAAATGATGTGTTGACCTATGTTCAAACCTATACTGGTATACTGGCAATTTTGCCAGAGCAAATCGGTCCGCAAAATCGATTGTTGGACACACAAAATTAAGATCGCCGAAAGCTTGTTCTATTGCATCCCGGTTTAAAATCTGATCCAATGGGTTTTTCCATGGAGTATATTGAAAGACAATGGCTTCTTTTCCAAATGAATTCAGTTGTTTTGGAAATTGTGGATAATACATAAAAAAGTCATGAATGCTTTCAAAGAACTGATCTCGACTTAATGAAGTTTTATCCACTAGTGGAAAAAAATCTTTATTCCAATAGGGTAAAAAATAACTTCCTTCGTTAAGATTTGTCCCAATTAGAATTGAAGTTTTCTTAAAATGTTTATTTTTTAGCGCCATTATTGGCGATTCTGGTATCATGACACCATCTATAACCGCAACGAAAGGAAACTGAGTAATTCCTATAGCAATAGTGTGATGAAAATCCTTCTCAGGAAAATCAAGTGCAGGTTTATCTCGTAAGCATTTGATTGTCTGCTTTGGATCACTTCCTGTACAATTCATTTCTTTTGCAAGTGCCATTCCTCTCCGTGCAGCCTCAGTCTTCGTCACTGTACCCCATAAAGCTTGTGGGGCACCACTTTGCATTATTGCCCTGTTAAATTTTCCTGAACTTAATGAAGAGAGAATATGTATTCCTATCGATGCAGCACCGACACTTTCACCAAATAATGTTACATTATGACTATTGCCTCCAAAATTGTGAATATTTGTTTGGACCCATTCCATGGCTGCCAGTTGGTCAAATAATCCTGCATTGCCTGGTGCTTCTGGGTCATTTAATGAGAGAAATCCGAGAGAACCAACACGATATTGCATAGATACTACTATAATATCATTTTCGGCGGCTAAATATTTTGCATTATACACATCTAATGAGGATGATCCGAAACTGTAAGATCCGCCATAAATCCATATCATAACTGCTTTGTTTTGAGATCTTGGAGGAGCCCACACGTTCAAATATAAACAGTCTTCACTTACTGCGGTATTAGGATTCCAGACTTTAGGGCCCTCGTGATCTGGAAACATAGTATCATTTAGCTGAATACATGCTTTCGGAAGACGTGTAGCATCGTAATTTTCCGAACCCCATTCGTCCACTGGTAGTGGTGGACGAAATCTGAGGTCACCGATTGGTGGTTTTGCATAGGGAATTCCGTAGAAGGCATCTACCTCTAAACCATGGTGTAAATGATAACGTTTTCCCACAACGAATCCTTTGTCCGTCTGAACGACTGGACTGTGACCGGAAGTAGTCACAGTAGTCCATATCAGCGAAAACACCACAGAGGATATGAGATATAGAGTCATGACATCACTCAACCTTTGGGTGTTTCTGAAAAATAAAATGATACAATAAATTTCAAGAAACAAATTGTCAGTTGCGAATTTATACCAACTAACTTTAATACGATAATTTTCACATGTCCAGATAATAAATACTATTCAACAAATCAAAGATCTTGTTTATAATGAATTAGAGTTCGAATTATTTACTAATAGTAGACGCTTATATAACACATATCTTATGTTGACCTATTTTGACACTTTAAATTGGTTCAAGCATTATCTAAATTCGTTACAGATGCAGAGCCTCTGACATTGGTGTAGACATTATGTCCACTCAAACTGGTACAAGAGGAGGTCTTAAAATTGCCATTGCTGATGGCCTTGTGGTGCTCATGAAGAAGTATTGTTCGTATACCGTCAAAATGAAATTGAAATTTATATTGGAATTCTAAAACTTCTCAAAATAACAATGAAAAAAAGCAATTATACTGTTAAAATATTGTTAGCATTCAAATTGTGTACTTGACAATGAAGGGATATGGAGTAAATGCAAATGAGACAAAATCTTTACAAATACATGGTAAAACCAAGCAATGGAACAACGCTTAATTGTTGTTCTTCATCTTCATCTTGACTTACTTCTGCTCAAAACTATTGTTTTTGAATATCGTTTGTGAGGTGATGATAGTAGAAGATGCTTTACATTGTGGACGTACTTCTTTGTGAATATGGACTGGTTGTTTTGGGGTGTTGTATAGTACAATAGATAATGAGAATTTCAGAATGCTACATTCATAGCTGTTGTATTCGTACATCTACAATATTTATCATTGTTTGCATGTGTTATATATATTGAACTAAGTCAATGTGAATGGCCACTAAGAAATACTACATCATTAAATGTTACAAATACTATTTTCGTTTCTTGATGGAATTACCATCGTTTTCCTTTGCCTGCAATCACATCCCAAACCTCTGAAATGCGTTGTTATTTTATAAAAGTATCTTATGAGAAATGGTTGATAAAGAATATTTCAATAACTTTGTTTGTAATTTGTCTATCAGTTTTTACAGAATGAAATTAATTTATAATGATTTATTTGTCGCGTAAATTATCAATAACGGTTGATTGGTGACAAGAACATTCTGCTTACGGACAAACGGCGCTAATTGGCGGGAGATCGTGTCTCTTTACACCTCACTTAAGATCACAGCTTGAAAATGTCGTCTGCTTCGAACGATAAATTTCCACCTAAACGCTTGATACAACGGTAAAGATGATAACGGATCTATATTTATTAGCGGCGGAATTGCAACGATTGGTTTATTGAATCGGTAAATTACTCCATTTGTATTTTCAATATCATAAGATAAGAAAAGAGTAACTTAACGAAATATCCTTGTTAAACGAAAACGCCATGCTGTCAGAATGCATAGTATCGAACTATTGTTCTTGTTAATAAAGCAACTGTGTTGATTATGTCTCCAAAATTAAAGTAGTATTAAAGATAACAATTATGTACATGTAATAACATTGAATAAGAATCAAGATGTGGCTTCATTAAATGTTGAATATTTGAATAAATGTTGCCATTTCTGAAGATGATTTTAAAAGACCCTCTGGACATGTCATTACCGTCGATCTTTAGACCACTGAAAACAAATTTCTATGGAAGGTGGTCTCCAATGGTCCGAAATTCCGAGAACAACAACGTATTAATTGGAATTTAAATTTCAAAATCGATGTGGACGCTTTTTAAGATTATGTCGGAGCATATGTTAAGAGAGCAATACTTGAGTCCTTGTCAGATTGTATTAAATCCTTTCTATCTTTAGTGTGACCAAGTCTGCAATTTAAGGTCTTGAATCCTGTGGGAGATTCGCAATATTACATGATAAATATAGTGTTATACCTGCTGACAAAGTTTTAAATACCATCGGTTCTGCATGTAAAGCACATTATTACAACTGCTTCACCAAAATACTAGACATTGATTACAATACATCAAGTAGTGCTACATACAAAAGGGTTTCAAATTCAATAGAAAAAAGAAGGGAAACGGGGAATGTGTCAAAGAGACAACGACCCAAAGGGGAGTAATAACAACTCAAAGCCACCATAAGATCTTCAATGAACGGTGAGAAAACCCCACATCCAACGGCAGGTCGGAGNATATTTATTTTATATGAAAGATAAACAATAAGCATGTTCTCCCAGTTCCCTATATATTCTTTGTAAATATTGCTGAAAAATACTGAATTTGGCCTGATTTTCAAAGCCAGATAACAGGAAAAGATGATCGGTGACATATCATTTTTATTTTATTTTTGGAACATATACGATAAGACCTACAAAATATCTTAAAATAAAAAAATTCTGTCTGATATTTTTATTAGGATCGAACTACCTTAAGATTATGTCGGAGCATAGGTTAAGAGAGCAATACTTGAGTCCTTGTCAGATTGTATTAAATCCTTTCTATCTTTAGTGTGAAGTCAACAATCGAACCAAGTCTGCATTTGAAGGTCTTGAATACTGTGGGAGATTCGCAATATTACATGATAAATATAGTGTTATACCTGCTGACAAAGCTTTAAATACCATCGGTTCTGCATGTAAAGCACATTATTACAACTGCTTCACCAAAATACTAGACATTGATTACAAAACATCAAGTAGTGCTACATACAAAAGGGTTTCAAATTCAATAGAAAAAAGAAGGGAAACGGGGAATGTGTCAAAGAGACAACGACCCAAAGGGGAGTAATAACAACTCAAAGCCACCATAAGATCTTCAATGAACGGTGAGAAAACCCCACACCCAACGGCAGGTCGGAGTCGGCCCCTGAATAAAGAGTAATCAAGTTCTGCGAAATAAACATCATCCTAGACTCCTATAGACATAAAGTAAACTAACTAGAAAAAAGACAAGACACACAAAGGCTTAATAAATTTCCTGGCTTAGGACAGACGCAAACCTGCTGCGGCGGGGTTAAACTAGTTTTATTGGGCCCAAACCTCAATGTCCTCTTTCAATATTTATACTGAATATAAAAATCAATACCTGCCCTACCTGTATTTGATACCCAAATTACACAAAAATCCGCACAGGAAAAATGCATCGCTGGGTCTTTTATCTTGTTCGAATATTGAATTTTCTGCGGAACTAAGTATGATTTTTTTTTCAGCAGTCAAAGACATGATTCAATCATACTGTGCTACTATCCATGCACGAAGTGACATAAATCACATTTTAATACTTATAAATTAGAACGATTTATTGGAAAATCTTAAATCCCGTTCATTTTCCGAAATACATTCTCTCAAGACATTTGATTTGTTCATACTCTATACCCCGCTTCCTCATGATAAACTAAAATCACGTATTAAAGCGGGTATCATTCAAAAGGCCTCTGCCGATTTCACATTTGTTGTATTTGGTTATAAATCCACATTTTTTTTTCAAAAACTAAGTTAAAAAAGAAGACGAATACATGGATTGCACATCTTTTCCATTCCGGAATTGACTCTTCATTTCGACGAGGTCATCTAGGGTCAACCGGAGGAAAAATTACGTAATCCAACGTTGGAGCAAGGGACAGATATTTTCTACTATCGAATCTTACGTTGTTATTCAACATATAGATAAAAAATCGTTTTCAACTGACAAAGAAATCCACGAGGAACATTTCCAACTCACAAAAAACGAAAATTGAATGGAAATGAAGAAATTACTATCTTCGTCTATCAGCGTCTTGGAACCAGTTTTATACCAGATTAATCCTTGTTTGGTTAAAATATAGGGCCTGTAAGTCTCGTACAATTTTGGAACTTCCGGGATCAAAAATTGTACCCGGAAGTTACATTTTTACCAAAGATATATGACGTTTCAAACAAAAATTTGAACGTCACAATCCTCTGACGTCATGTTATGGCTGGAAACGTTTTCGAATTGCCTATATATCGTTGATTCTTGTGAGTCACATGACGAGACTTACAGACCCTATGAGCGATCCCGCAAATGCGCAATCGGTGTATAGTATGCTTCGATGAACAACAGGTGTTCAATATGCTTGATTTTCTTATTGATAATATACTTGCCACATTCGGATGTTTTATTTATCAAGAGCAAATTGATATTCCAATGGGCAGAAATTTTGCTCCTCTACTACCAGACTTGTTCTGATACTCTTATACGAGATTGAATTTCTTCATGGACAAGTGAAAGCTCATGAAATTAAAGATGCTAGATCCTTCAATTTTAATTAAAGATGCATTGATGATGTTCTTTCCATTTTAAATGCACCCTTTGCCAAATGGAGCCATCAATATATCCGTCAGAATTGGAGGTAAAGGAAACAATCTACATTTTGGGGGGATTTACACCTCGAATTCGACGAAAATGGTCATCTCAGTACTAAAGTTTACGACAATATGGACTACATTAATTTCAAAATGATCGATTCCCCTAACATGGACAGTGATATTCAAACGGGGTGAATGTTTCACAGTCGATTCGATACTCGAGAGCTAGCACCAACTACTAATGACTTTCTTATTAGACATAGTTATCTCCTTGACCGCCTTATTAATCAATTAAAAAATCCGCCTCATACGATCATTTTTTTTTATAGATATCAGTCCCTTGTGGAAAAAATTTCGGTCGGAACTCTGATTCAAGATTCATTTTTACTTAGTGCTGAGATGATCAATTCTTCTCACTGTCTACTACCTCTCAATAGTAATTTACCGGACACAGCCGCAATGGAAGTAGAGGTATAACGAGCCAAGGAACCGTCATAACCAAACATTTCATTTGATATGTCTGTAGCTATTCAGGGCAATTGCCGTTCACAGTTTTCCGGCGGTTGTGCATTTTCTTTGTCTTCTTGTCTAATGATTTCGGCTCTTGATAATTTTTTGGGGGTAATTTTGTTATTACCCCACGGTCTCTAAAAACACCGGAAAGGACCTCCTTTGTGCACAAAGGAGCACAAAGTAGCACAAAGGACCACAAAAAGATATGATTTCTGCACAAAGGACATTAAATTATATCCTAAGTATTAAATTATTCATATTTTACAAACAAAAAATGTGTTTTTAATTCATTTGCGTCGTTTTTTCATGAATATTTCCGACATGAGTGGCTACGTTTTTGTGTTTACTTGAACGATACAAGATATAGAATTAACAAGTTAATTAAATGAATATTTCTCAATTTTTTGTACAGAAAGCTAAATTTATTATTTTTTATGTTTTGGGGTTGTTTTGAAATAATACGGCTTTTGTCGGGTTCGATATCCACAATACCCAAGATAACAATTTAAATTGGCAAACCGTTTTTTTTTCCGGGGAAAATTATAAAACCTTTGTACTAATTGATAATAAAAAATAACATCTTTAATTATCAAATGCAACATTTTATAATCTTTGAATAAATAATTATCTTAAATTCACAATTTTATAAAAGCCAGCTCTAAGCATAATTTTATTTCAGTTACGATGTAGCATTTAACGGGACTTTACCGGATAAGTTTTTTGTTTGATAAAATTGATTAAAAATCGACTAAAAATAAAATTCAAAATAGTAATTTGGTAAAAATATCACAATTTTAATACAAAGAATATAGTTTTGTGTCCTTTGTGCTGATTTGATACCTTTTTGTGGTCCTTTGTGCTACTTTGTGCTCCTTTGTGCACAAAGGAGGTCCTTTGCGGTGTTTTTAGAGACCCATTACCCCATAATAATGGTAGTGGCCTGATAGCATATTTTGAGATGCTGCTTCGGGATCACTTGTGTACGGGATTTTCTTTTAAAGTTACTGGAAAATGATTATTTTTTTACTTTTCTGCCAACAACTTTGTACTAATAACAAGTAAAATAAAGCCATTATTGACAAGAGTGACATTATGACTGATAATGCGTGAAAAAAGACCTTTCTTCGAGGCACATTATACATACATACGCTCAAAACAGAGAGACTGCCAAAGACTGGGCAAAAACTGGATGATCCAAAAAAAGAATCTCTCGTCCTTCAATACTGATCAAAAGTGTATTTTCTAATAAGCTTCAATATACAGATATTTTTTATAAACATTGTCGTTTGATATACCAATAAATTAGACGTTCGGTTAGACATTGTTATTGTTCATCTGGTTTAACTATCAGTTTTTTTTTTCAATACGAAGGGAAACAAGGAAAATTATAGCACAAACGATTGACAACGTTGTCCACTGGAACATTCAATCAAGGTCAAACAAACTTTATTATTTCGAATGTTTCGGAGCATGTTTGTTTTTAAATTCTCTATCCGATTCAACATGTTGATCATTTTTCAATGCAATTTTCAAAGGAATTTGGTAAATTCAGGTATTTAATCAATGTTTTTCTTTATATTTACTACCATATCAAACATTATGACCACATGCTTTGGTTTTTAAAGCAGTCAAGCAACCGCTGGCTTTCACAATTCGTGACGTGTTCGAGATAATTCGACCGGAGCATAATTGTTAGATATTTTTGAGTTGTTAAGGAAACGTTTTATTGACGCGAGCACACCAACAATATATCTGTAGGTATCTGTACGCAGAACTATGAATCCAACTGTCGTTAAACAAAGAAAATACTGATCGTTGAATATTTCTACGTTAAAGTCTAATCTTCTCAGTATGTTATCGTCAGAATGATTAATCGTGGTGTCGTAACGCGTCAATTATATCATTTCTCAGATAGTCAAGAGAAGGAAAATTATCGATAATGCGTCCATCTAGTTCGATCTTTAACCTGTAATTGAAGAAAATTTTAGAAGTGTAGAGAATGAAGAAATTCAAAACTCTAAGCAAGTCAAACCAGACTATCTCTTGGTATACGTTTTTTTGCACGTCATCTTTGTCATCCAATTTAAGACGTTAAATCAGTTCAATATATAAAATTTAAATGATCAAAATATAAAAATCCCGAGGGGTTATAAAACATACAATCAAAACATGAACAAAGGAAATATTATCACTTTTGGGTAATAACAAAATTACAGAACTGAATTGTCAGGAGCCAATCAGGCAAAAAGACACATTAGATAGAAAACATGTCGACCGCAATGGTCCCGACTTGGCAAAGGCATTTCAAATGAAATGGCGGGACAAACCGGCGCACCAAACCTCCCAAAATTGAACCCTATTTTTTTTCTTATTTACTTTTTTTAGTGTGTCAATACGCATTCTATTCATGTGTTTGTGGATGCGTATTCCGGTGTTGCCTCTGAACTTTGATTTATTGACTCGCCCGCAGAAGCGAGACATAGCGCCGTCGCCGTCATCGTCAACTTTGTGTTTAAATTTTTATAAACAACAATTTTATCAAACCTTTATGGAATCATCTGCAATTTGGACAGAAGCCAAAATTGTCATAAAATTACCTCCTGCTGAAAAATTCAGAATTTTTTTTTTTTGGAGGGGGGATACTTTTGTTTTGTTTTAAATAGTTTTTCCGTATATGAACTTAAATTATTTTTTGTGCAAAAATTACCCCAGCTATAACAAGTGCAAAATATAATTTAGTTTATTCCATATATAGGACTTTTTTTGCTCAAAAGTTTCAATGTTGTTCCACAGATTAAAGTTATTTTGAAGTTGAATCTTAATAGAATTTCATTAAAATAGATATTACTGCATACACTGGGCATTTGTGTAATAATACGTTGGAATTTTTTATATGGATTGCAATTTCGATAATTATTTTTCTGAAAATGTCAAAGACCAATTCTTTTTTATTATTATTTTTTTTTCCATTCAATAATAAGTTTCAACAAAATTTGTTTGTACCAAATATAGTTTTGAACACTTAAGAATTGAAATACACGGTTCAATTATTTGGTAATTTCCTGAAACTCTCCAAGACAAACAAGTTTTTGTATTTTTTCTTAGCAACCATGCTTATTTAAAGAATTTTAATAAAAATCAAACAGTTTTTATCCCAATTTCGGTAAAATGTCTGAAACTCTCAAAGACCCAATATTTTTTTTAATTCCACCTAGTAACGACTAAATGTGATTATATATCAGTTTTCATTGACATGACTGTCTATCTAGAATGTTGGCGGGTCCCGAATCAAAGATGTTAACACGTTTCTTAATAAAAATTAATCACAACAACGTCAGCATTCATGCTCAACCCAATTAACAATAAAACGTCTGAAAACAGCAAAGAAGACTGTCGGTCAACAAATACAACAATGCAACATAACGTATAACAGAGGGGCCGATGGGTTTATTTCGTTCTTCGTGATATCGGGTATTTCAATTCCCCATGATTCGTTTTCCATTTCATTAATTTGTCGTGAATCGTGTTAGATCTGTGATTGACAAAATGAATTTCCCGTGAACAGTGATTGGTCCGAATAATTTTTTCGTGATTCGTGATGAGACCCCCCCACCCCCTATCAGGCCCCTCATAACAGGTAGTCGAGATAGCCGAGATAATTTGAGCCTCTTTATGGATTCCAAGATTTCGACATTGTATAGCCCGAATAATTCTTGATAAGTAAACATATGGAACTACTAGTTCTTGAAAACTGGAAAACATTTAATATATAGCACTTTGCAGACAGCATAAGTATTCAAACCAGCTAATAATTGGGGTAAAAACTCGGGCTCCACAACTCTATGAAAGTCTTGAGCAAATGTTTGTGAAAACTGGAGCCCAATAAGTGGAGACCGGGGCCCTGTGAGTGGATCGTGGAGCCCTGTTTTTGAAACCCGGAGTCCTAGTACTGGAGCCTCGAACCCACATTCAAAAAAAGTTAAAGCCCGGAGTCCAGAGCCTTTGTTATTCTCCAAAACAATATACAGTCAAAACTTACCATATATGGGGTCCAGTGGATCCAGTTGTCTTTACGGCATAGACAATTGATATGTAAACTGAATACACAATAACCTACATTTCTATACATTGACTGTTCTTGTAGCTAGAAATACACCGTACAGCATCCGCTTTTAATACACAGGGTCATCCACAGGTTGACACTTCTGGAAAAGACATTTTGTTTTTATTTTACTTTTGGTTTCAGTGAAAACTAATTAAGAAAACAAAAGTTACAAGTAATATGTACGAGGTTTAACCGGATTTAATTATACCAGTGGATAGCTAAACCCTTCCTTTTATCATGATATTCACGATAGAAAAAAACGGAAACGAGCGCGAATGTGAATTAAATAGATCCATTAATTGATTTGGAAAATATGGTCAAAAGTATTTGTTATATCTTTATTGTTCTTTTAATATTTCATTTATATCTATTGAATTCTTCTGTAATTATGTGGACTTCAACTGTCATTAAGAAATTCTAATGTTGCTTGAATATCCTAGTTCATTAAAACACTCTACTAATTCACTTATTCCTGGTGTATTCACTAGCCAGGGTAGTCCTGGGCTTCAGCGTTTGTTTTAGAATAGATAATGCTTCTTAAATAAATTCTTTGAGATTATTTGAATCTAACACCTATGAAAGTGCAAGATCGACTATGAAATTCTTTTATCAAATTCTCTCCCTTTGAGTAATTTCTGTTTTTCTTTAAATAAAGCAAAACACTTCCACCTTTAGTTTTAGTTCATCTTTTCTAATGAAAATGTTGTAAAAGGGATAACAGACAAAGATTTCCAAGGATTTTGGAATTTTCTTTAGATTTTATCATTATTGTGTAAATGTATGAAACCTGAATGAACAAATATTGGGACAAATGGCTGAATAATACCACAGAAACACCTTTAGACATTTGAGGTTTATTGCAATATCATGCTGTTAATCGTCGAGCTATTCGACTTACAATTTTCATGCAACAATTCAATATTATCATTAAGTACTATGTTTATTGCATGTTTGTTCGTTTTCCATTTCTTTCTACTAATCTAATATATTTGATATCCTTTGCTTGGAGAATGATATGACAGGATAATTGTTGAAAGTCTGTCTGTTTTTTCTCTTATCATTACAAATAATTGGTTTCTGTTGGTCACCAAGAGACTACTGTTTCAGTTCCTGCTCTTTGATTTATTTCTCGATAACATATTAAATCTATCAAAATGTCACGGAAAATTATTATGTTATTGTTTCAATACCATAAGTGGACTATTAAACAAATTAAGACAAATAGAGTTCACCTTGCTGGAAGATATTACAGGTAATTGTATATATCCTTTGACTCAACAGAATTGCTCATTAGCATATTAACAAAGTAACAAAATTGACCCACATCATTCTGCATTACTTTATCTCGTGCCTTTTGATAACAAAGCATTATATGTAAAGTAAGTGAGAACTGAAGTAAGTCAGACTGAAAAAAGAACTGAACCGTCAGACTGAAAAGAAAAAATAATCCAGAGACAGTAGCACTATAGAAACACACAAAGAGACAAAGACATAACATGAGCATGGAGCAGAAAAGAAAAAAGGAAGAAAGACACTAACACACACAGATGAACAGCAGTGACCCTAATTAAACCCATGGATGAGATCAGTTGCACTAGTACAGTAAGCATCCGTCAGCAAAGTCAAATCTGGTAGATGACATGGTGATGTCGATCGTCGGCTTCAAGTTATGGGTAATATACCCTAGTTTAAGTAGCCTATTAATGAGGACCCGGGCTCCATCAAGGAAGTCAATGTATCGACCACAGGCCATTGCGTGGTGAATGGGCTGGGAGATGTAAACTCCATATGACGGCACTGTTGGAATGTTGCTATTAAGAAAAGAGAAGATGAATATTGGAAAAACGAATTCATCGCGTTTGTAAAAATGCTTAGTTTGTTGTCTACTTCGGTTGTCAATTGCAAGATGAAGGTCAAGGAATGAGGCCGATGTGGAAGTGTCTGTAGTATCTTTAATTTCTAGCTCTTTTGGATAAATCAGATGAATAAAATCACCAAAGCGAGGGTGGTATAGTGACAAAAATCATCTCTTAATATCCAACGATCAGGCTAGTTTTAATCTTTATTTTGAAGAAGCACAAATTACAGAATACTAAAATACCCAAAGTTGTATGATGATGAGAACACACGAGACCTTTACATGGTTTTTTGCAAAGAATCAAAATCATTTCTGAAGATGGCTTTCATTAATGATATATCTGTTTAATTACACCGAATGTCTCTATCATCTAAATATACACTGACAGATGATTCCGGGAAAACCGAAACAAACGTCTCAGTGAAGGGAAGAATGCCAAAACATACCATGACTATTAACCAATCAGGATGCAGCTTACTTACATACTTGGTGTAACTAGGTTCAAAATATAACGTATTATTTGTCCATTATTGCATCAACTGATAATGAGGGTATCCCTAATTTCTGTTTGGGTAGGCTGTGGCAAATGATCGGGTCACACAACAATATAATACTAGTAGTATTTTTAAAGGAACGTTGGTTTGACATGATTGGTTCATGACACTTTAAATAAATTTCGGTAGATCTAATTTGTTATTTGTCGCTCCTGCAAAAACACTGTTCGAACATGTGGCGTGTTCCTAAATAGTAGAACAATAGAAAACTCAATGAAGAAGAAAATCAAAGCTATCCTTATCACTGGCTGTTCTACTGAACTCGGGTCGTATATTCAAATTATCAAATTTGTATTCATTGTAAATATTTGTCTCATGCAAAACAACGTCCTTGTGGAGACATGTGGAGACACTTGCCACCAAAGCATTTTGCTGACGTAGTTTCTTATTTATTCCAACAATATATTAGTTTTATATAAATATTCATAACATGATTATTTCCCTGTAGAGTACTTTATTGGTTGTAACTATTACACTTTACTGCTGTAAATTGATTTTCTGATTTCTGTAGTAATATTTATACTGACCAAGAGATATTATAAGATTCAAATGCATCCATGACAGTAATGATGCATCGGCAAACGAAAACCGAAGCAAGAATGAGGAAAGGGGAAATTCCAAAATCAAAAATCCAAAATTACGGCAGTTAATATTCAACACGAATGCAACAGCATAACCAAGACAAAACAAATTCACAAAAATGAACAAGAATGCCACAAAACTAAAGCACTAGTAGTGTGAACCCCTACAAAAACTTGAGGTATCATTTGGTGGTCCGGAAGGGTAAGCATGATCTCCTCCACGCCTGGTTCCAGCCACATTGCCAGTGAAAAGTCCGGTTTTGTCACAGTCAGTGTTTGTCAATCCGTTAAAAAAATCTAGACCCAAAGATAATTATTCTCATCTGTAAAAAAAGAAACATTGTAGCAGTTTGTCAAAATCATGGTGTCGACGGTAAAACTTCTGTAGAGTGATTGAATATACCCTTGATGTATACGTTTTTGAGACAGTAATTTCGCTCTGTTGACAAAATCGGTGTACAGACTACGGTTCTTGTGAAGCTATAATTTGTGGTAGATCTTGAGTTGGTACGTGCAATTTCCTTACAATGGGGGTCAAGAGCAGTTAAAACAGAATGTGACTTAGGTTGGGGAGAGTGCCTAGCCACTCAGTTCCGTGTAGACAAGATTGCTAGTCATTTGCACCCATACATATATTTCATTTGAAAATATAAGGAGAGCTGTTGGCAGCACAACATTTACTATTGCTCAATACATTTAGAATTGATTGAAAGTTTAAAAACGCCAGTTCCTATTTTTTGACAATTCTAAAAAATCTATGCAAGAAATTAAGTTTATACAGCGTCTGACAATAGTGCACTCTTTAGATGTTGTTTTCCTTCTACAGTACAGTAATTACACCTGATTCTTGTTCTCTTGCAAGCCTCAGTAATCATCGATGGTCAAAGATAATTTGTGGTAATCGGTAAACAATCTGAGAGATGTTCAGACTTTATCGATAAAACTCTTATGAACTGTTATCAAGTTGTATCTTT
Source organism: Modiolus philippinarum (assembly GCA_002080025.1). Lineage (NCBI taxonomy): Eukaryota > Metazoa > Mollusca > Bivalvia > Mytilida > Modiolidae > Modiolus > Modiolus philippinarum. Next base: position 92,259 of record MJUU01027449.1, read on the forward strand.
CTAATAAATCTTTGACCAACCAATTAACTAATCCTGTAAGATCAGGTCAAATTAATACGCCAGGTTTAGTAATTGATTTACAACAAAACCTATAAAGCGATAAATTCTTCAGCATATATCTAATTAGTTCCTTTTGATTTCGACTCGAGGGAATTTAGTTATTAATTGTAACGAATGCGTTTTATGTCAACCGTTTCTTATTCCAGGAAATTGCATTGACAATGTTTTTTATTAACTTGAGATTAGAAATTATATACCATATAAAAGCATTTACCGGAAAATGCAGTAAAATGTTTATACCCACAAGACGAATAGTATTATTTTCAAGAGAACGCGAATTTACATTTCAAGATTTGGTGAAAATGCTACGGTCATTAATATGGAATTTGTTCAAGCATAATTTAGAGACATTTCAAACATAACCAATGTAAAGAAAAAATAGACAAAAATACAACTAGATGTCATTACACTGATTTCATCGAATTAACCTTGTCAAGCTGATTAATAGTTCTCGGGGGACAGTTAGAAGTCGAACATGTCATTTATGATTTTAGGATTGTTTACAAGTGATTAAATATTAAAAATGTCATGATCTGGTTTGTAAACGTCATGCATCGAAACAGACTTAACATAATATGGAAAAATGATGCAGTTGACATTCGCCTGTTAGTGATACCCAGTGTTATTTCATTTGAACTTTTGGTCTGAAGTGAGCATCAATTTAATGCAACTCCATTGTATAGAATCTTTGATGACAAAATGTCGTAAATTTAACTTATTTGAACTTGTTTCACACGACAGTTTACCTTTTGCTATGAGCAAAACTGAAAATGAAATTTTTGTGACGTCGTGAGTAGCATAAAACTTGGAAATCACCTTTGAATATTTAGAAAGGGTTTGGCATTTTCTATTTGTTTACTGTAGAACGTATGGTGACCATCTCTAAAAAATATTCAAGTTAGACGCAGTTATCCTTAATATTTGTCAACAGAGATTATTCCACCTGTTAAAGAACACGCAAATGTAGAAGAACCCCATTCGTTCCTACCAATAAAATTTGCTAATAACGGATTGGATGACATGAACCTTGCCAATATATTCCATCACAAAAATGTGAAAAAAAATGCCTCCATCTTTTAAGAGCACATATCAGTTCCAATCATCTTATATATCTAAATGTCACCTATATCGTCTAAAATTTTCAACCATAAACGTGTATTGCAAAGCCTTACCGCCGACGACCCCAATTCTAATCCGCGCGATTGTACATGTTTAAATTCACCTTACAGATATAGTCCCTGTGGTCAGGTCATAACTTGAACATCATTGAAAACCGTCTCTTCATGATATCTTTCCAAAGGGGCCAAAATTCCGTGAACCACTATCCATCAACAGGGAGCAAAATTTTAAACGCCTTCTGGGTGCTGTAGAGGGCTATGCCAGACAATGCATTAAACGTGAACAAGATGAAGACCTTGATTCTCTTTCGGAAGGGATTAAGCCTGTAATGTCCACGATTCTTAAACGAATTACTCAACTACGAGGGTCAATGGCAACTAAAGCATCATACATTTTCAAAAATGTCAATGTTGCCACATTCTTGTCCTCCATTCATGACAAATATGTCGTTGTTCCGGCAGATGAGGTCTCTAATAACATCATTGTCATATGTACAAATTAAAACATCAAATGTTTAAAGGAAGATCTAGGCATTGGTAATACCAAGGGTAATTCAAACTACTACTCTGTCTAAGGAGGAGATGTTACAGAACCATAAATCTGTTTTACTTTCCATTGGGATATCAACCAAAGATGAAGACACTGATCTCCCCTCCTTGTACTGGGTACCAAAATAACACAAATGCTCATACAAACAACAGTTCATCGCTGGATCTCCAAAATGTTCTACAAAAATATATTTCTAAGCCGTTAACCTTGACAGCCTTTGGGCCTTCAAAAATATTGTGATACTAGCTTTTCAAGAACTGGTGTAAATGAAATATGAATATTAAAAAAACCAAAACATCTGCTTGACATCTTAAAATCGAGATTATTATCACACTGTAACAGCATTCAAAATTTTGACTTCTCCACATTTTATACCAACTCTCATGAACAACCGAAATCTCGGCTAAAAAATTTAATTCATAGATGTTTCGCACGCATTGCCGCTTTTCCAAATATTAAAGGTAAGGTTTTATTGACCAAGAAGCAAATTTGGCAATCTATAATTAGATTGCTAGGTGGAAAGGCTGGGGCATGGAACTTAGTTTTTTTTATATTTATTTGAAATTTGTTCATACACTTTATGGTTACTATGAATATTTGGAAAAGTATTTTTGCAAATCAAAATATATGGAAAGTGTTAAATTTCGTGTTAACACAAAGGAATAAGCTACCTACTGATTTATTCACTTTTTACATTTTTGGGGCCATTTAGGGCTTGCTAAATGGTGTGAGGTTCCTCACTGTGTTGAAGACCGCACGGTGACCCCTAGATGCTTTGTTTTGGGTCGTTTTAACCTGGATATGAGATGTTGTCTCCTTGACATTTATCCCATTTCCTTTCTTTTTCATATTAGTTGATTAGTGGTAAATTGTTTCCGTAAAAGCAAACCTCTTTAACGGTAGATATGATTAAGCAGCTATCATCATTGCAACAGCTTACACATTAAATGGCATGACTGCATGATCAATTAGAAATTAAATAAAATTTGTGTAGTAATCAGCAGTGTAACATGTATAATTTTGCTTTAAGATTATTTGGGAAAAAAATTAGGGAAAATACTATTTCTTTGGATCTATATAACGCTAACGGTAATAAAAATAATAAAACGGACAAATTACAATATTAAATGTTTAACCATAGTTTTAAGATCATTTAAAGAATATTAGCTACGGTAGTTAAAATCATTAAATGTATTTCAGATTAGCATTCTCTCCACTATAAGATATCAAAATCGAAGACTTTAATGTGTTAAATAGCTGTACAGAATATTCCTTGCAGACGTGCAAATCAATAACGCAAACATAGTGAAAACTAGTCTACAAAGTTCATACTTTTGGTATCCAAATGGTGTATGATAGTTAGTAATACAGGTTGAATGACTGAACCATGTTTTTATCTTTTTTTAATCTGAAAAGTAGTTGTAATGGAGATTTAATTTGCTATATTCCATCCGTTTCATCATGATATATATATATTCAGCGTTAAAACAACGTTAGGATACCGGAATAAAACTCGTGACACGCAGTAAAATAGTACTGTTATTGTACTGTGGTACCGAAATTACATTTTGATGATAAAAAATATAAAAAATCTAAGGTTCGAATATGTTACGTCATTCAATTATTCTCGTAAAAATGCTACTTCTCGATTCCCCAAAATTAAAAAATTGAATGAGATTACTACTATATTTTATTAACACGGGTTGCTAAACTCAATATTTAACCCTCTGTAATTTGAGTGATTTGCAAAGGATTCTACAAACTTTGTCCAAAAACACCCGTACATTTTGTTGTGAACACAATGCTTGAATATAAACTAGTGGAACCTAAAAACTATAAACAGAATCAGGTACTATTTCAAACTGATACCAGGCAGACACATGCTAGACATCTGCAATGATAGACGCGTATAGAATATATCATTGATATCAGGCAGATACATGAGCAAGATATCAGCGATATCAGGTAGATACATACATTACATATGCGCAATTTCTAAGATATCAGGCAGTCATATATGCAATATATAACTAGATATAATATATGTAAGGGATAACAAACAAATACTTATGTAAGATATCAGAGATATCAGGCTGACGCAAAGGTCAGACATCTTCGATATCGGGCCGACACAATGTTAGATATCTGCGATATCATACAGATTAGCATGTAGTCCTTTGGACAAATTGACGATAAAAATCGACGTCTGTCTAATGATTGTCTCTGCTAGAGTTAGGTAAAGGTTTGGTTAAGGTTGTGTTTATTCGTCGTTCGTCACCAAATCTAAGTAAATAGCTAAATACCGAAGTCACTGTGAATTTAATTTCTGCATATGCGCATTTCGACAACTTATGTCTCATCAGTGCAGATTAAATCTAAACGTTTGGAAAACCATAAACTCAAAGATGTTTGAAACTGATAGAGAACAAAGAACCAAAGTGATCTAAATTTAAAGCCAAAATGGGGTTACTAATGGGGTTACTAATATAAGCAAAAGGGATTTGGATTTTGGACTGGGTGTTGTTTAGGAAAAGTCGATTTCGGAAACGTATTATTGTGACGTATATGTTCCGAGTACAAGTGAGAAATATATAATATAGGACATTTTTAATACGGACTTTTAATAAGAACAACAATTAATGCGTTGTTTCTTTGCTTGGTTTAATCATGTATCTATAGAGACATTTTCTCATGAGCATTTACTCCATATCCTTTCATTTTTAATTTATCCCGGCCAGTATCAAGTGTGTCTGTTTGGGCGAGCTTGATGCAATACACCGTGATTAAGTCCGTATTAAAAACAAAATGTCATTGATTTCCTTCATTGGTATTTCAAATAACGATGAATAGAACTCTTTAACAAATTGAAATAATCTGAAATTTATATTTCATCATGGGTAATATTTTGTTAATTGTTATAATTAAAATTTCATTCTCTATTCAACGTATGATGTCATGAACACTCCAAGTAGTATATGCGCACGTTAGGTGATGATTACGTCCTGTGCGATGGTACTGAGAACAAAAAAAATAATGATTTTATACAAACTGTCTATGAATGAACGTCGATCTGATGTCGGGTTCTGATTTTAGTCTGTATCACTAGTTTACGCTGTATAAATTGAATAATACTTATTATCAGTAATATATGTTTACTAAAAATAAATAATTATTTTATAACGTTACATCATAACTTCATGATTTATCAGTAATTTCATTATTCAAACATTGAGAATGGATTAGGAAACTATTTCTGAATCTTTTATACTTATCAAGGTTGGCTTCAGAAATAAATATACACTTATCTAATATAATATTATTGTCCAAGTTATTTCCATGCTGTTAATTCTGTACTTATCAGGGTTTGCCTCAGAAATAAATATACACTTATCTTATATAATATTATTGTCTAAGTTATTCGTATGCAGCGTTTTGTTATCTAGAGAGTATTCACTGGTTCCTTGGACAGAAATACATTTTTATTAGATTAGCATACCGAATTATTCTAATACCATAAAACCATATATGATAACACATATCATCAATAAATATAAATGTAATTATGTTTTGTTTGTCCGTGAAATTTTCCAAATGCAAGGCAAAAATTGACATTGAAACATATTCTGTGATTTATTAAAGGAACGACTGTCATTTACCCTGTTTTTATTGAACCATAAAATCAATTTTTTAACATTGAATACACATGTCACATGTAGACAGGCATGTACAAACTAACATATTTAACATGTGCAACAAACACATGTGACAAGTGGATAAATCTGTATGACATATATGAGATGTTAATTAACACAAGTAGAGTAGGCCTAATCCGTATCCATTTAAGTCCTTGGTAATTATAGAATTTTCATGACTTTGTACAAACAGTCTTGAATTGACTCCGTTAGGAAATAGATATGAAATACTTTATTACATAATATATAAAAACCGGTTTCCTAAAAATAAAACCTTGATTCTTGTTTTATTACCAGTTTTTTGATTCAGATATCGCGAACGTTTATTGGAATTATTATCTGTATTCTTAAATTATAACTATAACCCTTGCCTCTTAAATTTTGATATTTTAGGAGATGCAGACTTGTTGACGCATATTGATTCTTGAACTATCATTCTCATTTCAATGGTTCCTTGCTATTGCCATAGAACAATTGCTAGTCAATATAGCAAAACACACGGCAACTGAAAGTTCCAATGTCCATTACAAAACACCGATAAACTAATACCGAAGCAAAAGGCTATTTCAAACAATAATTCAAAATAAATTTGGAAAGGCTCTCCTTATCATCTATGTGATACTGATCGTTGAAATCAAAACATTCCAAGTCCCCCTTCATATTTGGACAGCGACACCACTTGTACTCTAGTTCATATATTTTGCTTAAATCGTAAAAAATGTGTAGTAAAAACGCTATTTTGTTGTTGAAAATGTGATGTTTCGGTCCGAACTCTGATTCAAGATTCTTTCTTTACTTAATACTGGGATGATCATTCTTTTAACTGTCTACGACCTTTCAATGGCAATTGCATGTTGAGTTTCTATCAGACACAAACCGCAATGGAAGGGGAGGTTTGGCTAGCCATCAAACCGATTTAGCCAACACTTTCTTTTGAAATGCCTGTTCCAAGTGAGGACCATTGGGGTCGACAGTTTTGACGGTGGTTTCCACCTGATTTGTCTTTTTGTCTTGTGGACTTCGGCTCTTGATCACTCCGTTCGGTATTTTTGTTATTACCCCTATTTGCTAAAATGTTTGTTTTCTGGTTTGGTTTTTAGTTCAGCCATATGCTCGATAAATGCAACCATCTTCAATACACCCAAACCCATACCACCTTTCCAAAAATTGGACAGGAGTTCCTTTTATAGTCTATGTAACACATTGTTGAAATCAATACATTAGGAGTCATTCATTAAAAATTAAAACGGGCAATGGCTCCCGCTTATGACATACTTCAAACATATTGATGAAATCAAAATATAGTGATTTTAACAGAATACTATTTCTCTGAAATTTAAGATTTCTTGTTTAGTTTACCTTGACACAAAAAACTGCACTTTCCGTTAGACCATTAGACCACCTTTAGAATACTGCAGCGTTCCCCTTTTATTCTAGGTATTGCTGGACTCATAACATATGTAAAAATTTATGCTCTCACTTAAAGGCATTTTAAAAGATATCGTTTCCACATATAATCCCCAAATGATTCTTTAAGAGTTTCAGGAATTTTACCAAGATTTTGCTTTGACTCTGTCATTCAGTCAAATTTTATTTAGAACTTTTCAATAACTCGGTTCGAAAAGTTGATTATATTTTGTATTCTTTACATTAAGTTTTATTGCCTCCCTTTTTAAAATTTTAACTTTTCATCATATCATATTTTTAATTTAAAGACCTCCCCCCTCATAAGAGTGTTGATGGAAGCACTCCTTGACTCTTTTTATCAAATGACTAAACATCGAAGTTACTGTGAATTTAAATTCTGCATATGCCCATTTCGACAACTTATGTCTCTTCAGTGTAGATAAAATCTTAACCTGTGGAAGACCATAAACTTAAAGATGTATAAAAACTTATAGAGAGCAAATATCCAATATGATCTTAATGTTAAGCCAAAATCAGCTAAGGACAGAGATTTGCATGAGGGAGATGCTCCTTATTATTCAACAAAATTAACAAAAATTTAGATTTTGTAAGGTTCCAAATAGAATCGGCTTTCGGGTCAGCACCGAAGTACTGACTACTGGGCTGGTAGATACCCTCGGGGACTAACAGTCCACCACCAGTGGCATCGACCCAGTGGTATCAAATGACTAAACACCGAAGTTACTGTGAATTTAAAATGTCATTTTTCCCTTTTCAAGATAGTTGTCATTGAGTAGTCTACCTGTATTGGGTTTTATTTGTATGTTTATCATACTATCAGGAAACATGATAGATAAAGGGGAGATTTGGGAACCATAAACTGTTTTTATCTACCGTTGGCTTTTGCTTGTGCCAGTACGAAGTTCGGCTTCCACAACTTTCTATCGTTGTATCGTTTGTCTTTTCATTGACGTTTGTCTTGTGTAATTTCCAGGTGAATTGTGAAATGGGAAATTCATTTCGGCACATGTGCGTGTTTTCTGTAATATTTTCTGTCGCAGTAGTTTAAATCATTTGATATATACTCTTGGTCATTAATATGGAATATTTTTTTGTTGAGAATGCCTGAGATATTTAAGGGCTGTTTGTTTCTAAAAATTCAAATTATCCTTTAAAAATCACCGAAATTATCACTTAAATCATTCTTGTACACGATAGGCATCGAAAATTACATTTTGGGGAAATATTTGTACACACAATATTTGATTTAAAAAATGTCAAATTTTCATCAAAAAGTGGGTTTCAGAACGGGTTGAAGAAGTGGTCTGACAGAATCGTAGAATCAGACTTTCGTACTTCACAGTTAGAAAACAATGTTCAAAGCAAACAAAGCAAAATATTATACTTTCATTCACACACTTTTGTGCATAATACTTCAAACTTTGGCTCAGAAAATACGAATATTCCATATTTATGCCCAACCGTATATAAGTTTTACAAGTTTTAGTAACTGTATGAGCTATTAAAATTTTGTAGCTTTTTTTAAAGGCTTCATATTAAAAATGTCACAATGTTAATTCGAAACGTTTCAATCCGGTATTATCCAAATTTGAACTCGATCTAGATTATAATATGTTTATATTGAAATATGTTTTAATTTGTTTTAATATTTTTACCAATAGCTAATTATTTTTCCACAATATATTAAAAAAA
>MJUU01027449.1:101237-122461 GCA_002080025.1 Modiolus philippinarum
ACTTTTATTGTCAATACATATAGTGTCCTCAACAGCAAGTGTTTTAATATTTTTACCAATAGCTAATTATTTTTTCCACAATATATTAAAAAAATAAAGATTGTATTGAGGTAACATCGTATCCTTCACACGACCGGCTACCTGCCCGTATTTCACCAAGCCATAACCGAGTGCAACATAGTTGCAACTCCGCTAATAACAATTATACTTTTCTTGTCAATACATATAGTGTCCTCAACAGCAAGTGTTTTGCAGAGTATTAGGCTATACTCCGACCACTTAAATAGAATCTTCCATTTGTATTTATTTATACATGCTACACAAAGTAATAGGTTAATAAATGTATATTTGTTTATACTTTATAATGGTTTCGTGTCAGATTTATTATACACACATCAATTGAATAATAATTCCAACTGAAAATTCAACGCCCAGTTTCATTGGTTAACGTCATGAAAAACAAAGAAATTATTTTTCCGATAAACGGTTCTTGTCCATGGATACACTCCGAAATAGTGCAGTATACGATGACGTCAAATGCAGTAATGGCATTGTTTAAAGTGAAAAGAATTGGAATTACAAGATATAAAAGTAATGGGTGTGTAAACGTGGCCTTTCACTCACAAACTTTACATAAGGTCCATTTATATTTTTTTCATTAACACCTTTGCAAAGTTATTATACTGGTTTTGTCGGAATGAAAGACAAAGAAACCAGTTCGTTTGTTAAGTATGTCCTTCCTTTGTATGAGGAGAACCGCAATAGTTGTGAGTTTTGTTTGGTTACGAAAATGTAGCTAGGAAATTCTAGTAAATTATCAAACAAAAAATATACCTTTTATTTTCTAAGGAAAATGATACTGACGTCAGACTAGCTTTTTGGAAGGCTAAGACTTGTACCTATATTATCATTAAAAATATCCGGAGTTATAAATCTATTGTCACCTTAATTATATTTTCTAACAAAAATTCGACAGCTACCATTCGCAGCCATATAGATTGATTCTTTGTTTGACATCCTTTTATAACAGGCAAGTAGCATAGCTTTGATTGTGGGATCAGAAGTATCTTCTCTTCAACTTCAACTTATATTCATAGAATTTGAAACATTTCAGAAAGGTAAAAATTTTAGAATAGTCATATAAAATGCTTTCAAATAGTTTAGTAATAAATTCGGGGTAGATAATTTATGGTAAGTAAACAAACTGAGGTACATAATTAGTTAAAGTGCTTCGAAATCGACAGAAGCAAGGGAAAGACAAAGCACAGATGGAATATTCCAAGGCATTTACAAGAATTAAAGTGTCTTGAATAACAAAAGAAATGCTAACTACAGGTCTTTAAGTGATAACAAAATACTGAAGTACTGTTAATTTAATTTCTGCATATGCGCATCTCGACAAATTATGTCTCATCAGTGCAGATCAAACCAGGAAGTCCATTAACCGAAAGACGTTTTAAAGCTGATAGAGAGCAAATTACCGAAAAAGATCTAAATAGTGAAGCCAAATTTCAGCTAAGGACAGAGCTATTCATGAGGGAGATACTCCTTAGTTCCAAACAAAATTTTGTCAAATTTAGATTTTGCAAGTTTTCGGATCAGCTCCGAAGTACTGACTACTAGGTTGATGAATACCCTTGGGAACTAACAGTCCACTAGCAGAGGCTATGGCCCAGTGGTAATAAATAACAAAATACGGAAGTTACTGCATATGCGTATTTCGACAAATTATGTCTCATCAGTGCAGATCAAACCAAAATAATTGGAATTCCATTAGTTTTTGTTTTCGAGGGTACTCTGTGTGTATAAGCTGAAATAGCCATAAGATATATATGTACTTCAGACTGATCTAAAGCAATATAAGTCAAGCTAAACCAAATGTACTTTTGTAGGATTTTTAAATTGTGACTATCAGACCAATTCTCTAAACTAAAAGTATCAGACTTATAAATGTTGAAATGTTTAAAACCGTTTGCATGAATCAGTTCATTTTTCTTTTCCAATGATAAACGCTTAATGTAAACACTCGTCTAACTAAGTTAGTAACAATCTAATACTAATGAGAGAAAACATCAGTCTGATAAAAAATAGCAATAACCTTTAGCATTTAACAGAATTGTGTTGTTTTGATGCTATGTAAACAAACCAACAGAAATGACTGTGATATATTTGTTATAATCATTACTCACACAAGATGTTTCTCTTTTTAAGAAAGTGTTTTTACGTTGTCATTTAACAGAGAACTAAAGCTTTCATTTGCCTTTTATACATTTTGTATTCCTATTCCGTTTCCGTGAAGCTACAGTATAGTAAATAATTTTCCTAGGTCAAAAATTTCGCCGATTTGAAAGGAAACAGTATGTTAAGAATTTAAGCGTTTTAAATTTTCGCGGATTATTAAAGGTCCTACATTTATCTAAGTATAAAAAATAGAATACATGAAATATTCGCGGAATCTTTTTTTCACGATTTTAATCCATTAGCGAAAATAGGCGAAAATAATAATATATTTATAAAAAGTGGGCAAAAATAATAATATATTTATATATTTGTATATAATAAAAAAAAAACCTCGCCAAAATTACCTGCTATATGGTATAATACCTAAATACTTCTAATGTAGAGCAACTCCAATTAGAAGCTGGAACAATATTTACTATTTTTTCCCATATTTGCTAGTATTGTATAAGGGTATAAGATATATAATCATTGGCAGATATGTAAACGGAGAAAATTGCAAACTTTTGTTTTACAGTATTTGTTACAATACCTCTCCCCGACGTTATCATTGTAATCTGAAGCCCTGTTGAGACAATCGAAGTTATCTAGGACACTTTGAAAAAGAATTTTTGGTCAAGGTTTTTTTCTTACATTTTTTTCGATAGTGTCAAAACCTTAATCAAAGAGGTTTAAGGACATAAACGGAATATAATACAATCCTATTTGTCTAAAACTTTTGACGTGGTATAAACGAATTTAATCAATCAGAAAATATATTCTAAACGACGAAACTTTTTATGCTCCCGCGACGAAAAGTCGGGGGAAGGGGAGGGGGCATATTGTTTTACTCTTGTCTGTCCGTCCGCCCGTCCGTTCGTCTGTATGAATAAAAACAAAATTCAACAATTTCAAAGGGATCGAACGGTCGCCATTGCCATGAAAACTGAAAAAAAGACTGTAATATTCTCAAACTGAATGAAAATTTACTGAAAGGTTGGCTAGCATCCATATAAATAATTTTAAGCTAACAATTTTCAAAAAAGTTGTTATTGCCATGAAAACTGGAAAAAAGGCGGGAAAATTAGAAATACCTCAAATTGGACGAAGCTTTACATGGGGGTTTGCCTACCACCCCTAGAAAGGATTTTAGGGCTCATCACATGGAGATATGGTTGATACTTGAAATCGTGAAAAGGAGATAATTCACCTTTGTATATTTTCTGGAAAAACAGGGTAAAATTCGTAAAAGATTTAATACAGGAGTTTGTCTTTTATTGCAGTGTGGAGTTGGTAAAACAATTCCCCGTGGTAGAGATGTATGCTCTTTATTTTTCTTAGATATGGTGTACTTGTACATGAGATAATATCTCATGTATACACTTTGTTCAATTACTATTATCTAAATTCATGTAAATTCTAAAACGGAAGGATGAAAACCCTCCATCGTAGTTTTGTCCTTAGCTATATTTGATATTACTGATTATTCGGATTTCGTTTGGTTTTATGCATTTTAAAATTTTTTTGAAATTATGGATTTCCTTTGTTTGGGTTCTAGTGCTGCTGATGAGGAATTGATTTCCGAAATGGCCATGCAGCTCATTGAAATTATTGCAGTTGGAGTTAATGTATGTGTTATGGTCTCATGTTCATTTACTCCATATCCTTTCGTAAAATAGGTATATCATCATATTCATACTTGTACTCTTTTCACACTTAAATTTGCACTTGTCATATTGATACAGCGGGGGATTCCCTGGATACCAGTCGGTAATAATTAAGTATCGAAATTTCTGTAAATTTATTTTCTGAAGATGACCATTTCAATAACATATGCCTCTTCAGTGCAGATGTAAAATTACATTTAGAAGGAACAAATATCCCATCGCTTTCTGTATATTCTTGTCGGCGCTATTTTTATTTCCATGGGTTCTTCTTGCTGTTTATTAGACGTACTGACGGCGCAAAAGTCAAATGCGGACAAGCCCAAAATTAATGAAGTGAAGTAAGTGAGAATCAAACCGTCAATCTAAATACAAAAAATCCAAGGACAACGGCAACATCGGAAAAACAAAGAAAGCACGACATAACATGACATGAGCACTGCACAGAAAAGAAAAATGAAGACACACAAATATACAAAAATGAATAACACGGACCCAATAAAAACCATGGGTGAGATCAGGTGCACCGATAGAGTAAGCATCTCCTAAGGACACCCGCTGTGTTGAACATGCCAAATCTGGTAGAGGAAAAACAAACTTTAATAAATCATTCTTATCCCCAAACTAGGGCTGGCATTTCAAAATAAATATATATCAAAACACCAGCTCATGAAATTCCGTTTAGTAATGTTGTTATCACCCTCATCTTCTACAACAGAACAATGAATTCAAACTTTTACAAGTATAAAAGGAAGATACATAAACTATTCTACAGCTAGTATTCCGATTTCATTAAATTTATCGTGCAAAATCTACTCAAATTGTGGTATTCTCAGATGGCCATTCGATTACTTGTGTCTCTTCAGTAAAGATAAAATTTAAGCTGGAAGATGTATAAAAGCATATCGATATCAAACGACGAAGAGTCAAAATCAGCCAGAGAGCCAAGAAAAGAGGTTTGCACTTGGAAGGAATTTCTTAGTTTTAAGCAATGCTTTCTAAAAAACTGATATTCTACAACCCAATTATTGTCGATTTAATGAAAATAAAAACAACGTCGCAGTTTAGGCGTGTTTTTCTACTGTTTCGATATATCGCTGTTTTGGAAAGAGTCTCAAAATGTAATCGTTTAGATCATCTCCCGAACATTTTCACGGGCTTTGATTATGATAATTTACCCAGAGTAAATTAATATAAAGTCTGTTAAATTCATTTTATAATTATTTTGATGTACATTTGTAGCAAAAACTTAATATACATTATGTGACAATGTCTTCAAACTTGATGAAGTGCTTAGGCTTAATTGTCTTTATATTTTGTCATTAAATGGATGCAAACTTATTATTATTTTTTTACTAATATCATTTTTCGAGTATACTTTTTTCATCTTTGAGTTTAAGGTCTTCCAAACATTCAGATTTTATCTGCACTGAAGAGACATAAGTTGTCGAAATGCGCATATGCAGAATTTAAATTCACAGTTACTTCGGTATTTAGTTATTCATACTATATGTTATGGTTTTCAAAGGTCTGTTTGGTTCCTTAATTATATGAATGGTATTGAAACTTACAGCCCTTAACAGGGTCTGTAAGTCTCGTCATGTGACACGGAGAATTCACGATAATTGGAATTCGAAAACGCTTCCCGCCAAAACATGACGTTTTTGGATTATGACGTTCAATATTTTGTTTGGTACGTCATATATTGTCGTGAAAAATGCAACTTCCGGGTACAAAAAATGTACACGGAAATTTCAAAATTGAGGGATACTTACAAACCCTATAAAGTATAAAAATATTGAAATTTCTCAAATTACTTATGGCATTAGTTTTCTCATACCGAGTGCTAGACCTGCTGGTAACATAATAACTCTACTTGTTTAACTAAAGTAATAAATTTGATACAAGTGTATGATTAAGGGTACATTTTGCGTTGCTATGCTTTAAATAAAATGTACGACACACTAATTTTTTATAGTATTTTGATTTGCCACATTATAGGAAAAACATTTGCCTGTCATTATTTTACACTAGTCGTATTTGGTTTACCGTTTTTATAAGTTTTAAAAGACAGAACTAATAGTGTACAACACATATTTGTAGAACTTTGCTTTTGTTTCAGTATAATGTGTTAGAATTTCAATTACTACATTTGAAAAAAATCAAAAAGTTTATGTAGTTACCTTTGTTTTTATATTTAGTTTCGAATTTTCCATCACTGTTTTCGGCCTCTAAACGTTGGTAACGAAAGCCGAACAAACGACAGAAATCGGCAACGAAACGTCAGTATAATGATCCACAAACTAATATGACAACAAACATATTTCATTAAGAATTGGGATGGATTTGGGAGAAACGCAACGGCAAAAAATGGGTGAGAATTAAATGAGAAAATATGTATTGAATTCACAATCAAAGAGTATTTACTAATACTTATTTGAATCATCCATGTAAGATGGTGTAAAACGAATAGACGAAAACACTTCAACTTGATTACAAAAATTCTCAATACATGGTGCTTATAAAATCTTTAGTAAGCCTTTGTTAATCATTTGATTTGAAGTACTTTGGTTTTTAAAGTTAAAGTACGTAGGAATAAACAAACTAAGAATATGTACAATAGTCTTTACCTACTACGATCAAACTTAATTTTAATAGATATTTTTAATGTTTTAGCTATTGTAAAATCATTGAAGTGTATTTACTTATATTTATACTTAAATATTTAAAGCAAATTACGATTCTCATACAGAAATTAATAATTCAATACTCCAATGGCAATCTACTTGTATTTAAATAAACATTACTTTAAATAAAAGATGCAAATTAAAATTACCATAAAGTATGAAGACTTGTTATATCAAATTATAGATATAATGCATTAATATCATGTTTATATTTCAGTGAAGCTTTATTAAAAGAGTCGAAATTTAATAGAAAAGTTTAAAATATTAATAAAATGTAATATGGTAGAAACTCACCAAACTTAAGATAGCTCAGCGTCAATAATAATATCAATCCAATTGTGAAATCGTCCTTTTATTCTTAATCACATAATTGGCGGAATTCTACTACAATTGATGGTACAATGTAAGTATGCCAGCAAACTATCAGATAGAACCGCAATTATTGCCTCTCGGTTTTCTCGGTATGTTTCTTCAATTAGGCAAGATCAATAAAGAAGTAAGAAGTGCATCAAAAGAGGGTCAATGAATATACAGAGGGTAATCGAAGGGATGTTTTATAACCTTCTGGATGTTTCTTTCAGTTATATTTTTTTATTCAGTTTTAATGCTAGATTTTTTGGTCACCATTCATTGCATAGAATGGAACGAGACATGGTAGGATACTTTTATGTCAAACTTATTTTTCCACGGTCAAAAAATGAAGGAAACTTTTTATGTTTGATAATTTGTAAAATATTGCGAAGTTCAGTTCACCAAAATGATATCTAATCAGAATGATAAAAGATATTCTATAGTTTGGTAACAGATTGTCAAATGCTGAAAATTATAATTGTTTTTAGTGATTGATTTTACAGAGTATAATATGATGAAAGTTGACATTACTGATTTCAAATATAATACGTTAACAAAAGTTTTAAAATTTCGATCTTTTGGAACACACGTTTTAGGCAAAGATGGAAAGATATAAAGGAAATGCATATAAAGCAAGTTTAAAATAATAAAGGGTATAATCCAAGACACTTGTTAAAACTGTACAGTTATTCAAATCTTTGTCTTGGTACTTTAGCCCACTTTTGGCTTTTTCTTGCATTTAATTAACGTTTGATAACATTGAATGTGCATATTGCGTTCTAATTATAACAGTACGTTACACATTGAACTTATGCTGCGTTTACACGGACATTTAATTCTAACTGAATACGAAATCAATTTGAATTGGAACTCTTATCTTGTCATAACGTCAATTTTAGATCTGTATTTGGTTTACATGTTTCAATTCGAATTGGTCAGTTTGCTCCTTCAATTTTCAAATCGCGTCTAAGGTAGTTGACGTTCGGACACAATAAACATTAGTTCGCTTAATGACGACCTTGGAACATAAATCTTTTTTGTAAGCGAATAGGTGATTTGCCAATTACCGACTTTGTTTCCGTTCTTTAAAATTTTTAATCAATCAACGTCACGTGACACATTTACTGACGAAACCTTTATAATTCAGCATTCTGGCATATGAAATTTATTGAGATATAAACTAGAAAAACTGTGAGCACAGCTCACTAATAAATACCCCCCCCCACAACCCCATTTCATTCCAGAAATGATAAAAAAATCAAATCAAATTCTGAAATAGTAGGTGCACATCTACATTATGTCATAATACTGTGTTAAACTTTCATGAAAATCTGTTCACTGGTTCAGGAGGAGTAGCGGATAAGAGATGGGTACCCCATTGTAATGTAATGGCTTGGTCCATATTTTGATATGGGAACCCCCAAACATCAATCACATCAAATTCTGAAATTGGAGGAGCACATCTACATAATGTCATAAAGACTGTGTTAAAGTTTCATGAAAATCTGTTCAATGGTTCAGGAGGAGTAGCGGAAAAGAGATGGGTACCCCATTGTAATGTAAAGGCTAAGTCCATGTTTTGCTATGGGAAACCCCAAAATTCAATCAAATCAAATTCCGAAATAAGAGGTGCACATCTACATTTTGTCATAAAGACTGTGTTAAAGTTTCATCAAAATCTATTCATTGGTTCAGGAGGAGTAGCGGATAAGAGATGAGTACCCTCAGGTGTAACGGACGGACGGACGGACAACCCCATCACTTTATATGGTCTCGTAATGTATTACCGGTGTAAACATTTCATTCTGTATTACGTCACGGGTCACGGGGTCAAAAGTCAAAAGTTAACATGTGGTAATTTGAGGAGAACGTCAAGTATTTGTAGGCAAGATTTCCTGGAAAAATATGCAGCACCTACCGGTAAGTTTTTAATTTAATATATTTTACAGGTAAAATGGCGGATTCCAAAATATCGTGGCATGTCACATATTTTCAATTGCCTACTGTAACGTTAATACTTCATCGAATTCCACTTCGGAAACATCGTTGAAGTCATCTGTTATTGGTTTTTGTAAATAGTCCCTTGTCGTGTACACATGCGCAAAGAATTTGGATTAATCCGCAAAGAAAGTGTGGAAAGCAATTAGGGGCAATAATTAAAAAAATGAGCCATTTCTATGATTATTAAATGGTCACAATGTGATGTATGTCAGCACATGTGAACTTAATATTTTATATCCCCTACGAGTTTTTCAACAAAAAGATGAGTTCAAATGTCCATGCTGCAAATAAATCATGACCATGAAATATTGTTTAATTTTCCTACTCTTTTACATTTCAAAATGACTGTTGTAAATTTATCCCTAGTTTTTCAATGAGAAGATTCCTTGTGTTGTATGTTTCATCTTGAAATTATAGTCTGATTCTGCTGTGGACAATTGAATTATTAACAAATAATTGAATTGACCTGTTATTTTATATCTCGAATGATCTCCCATACAAAAAATTTTGGATTCCCTCTAGATTTTTCATTTTAATATGACGATATCCAATATGCACCGGAAAAGATTACACAATTTTCACGGTAAGTGATGTGACATCATATTTTTATTGATTAATAGTTGCTTTAACATTTATAGCTGAGAATTAATAGTTATATCAACAGTTATCTCAAGTGATTGTCTTTTCATTGAGAGTCAAAGTAACACTAATCGGGTATACATAAGCGGTAAACCGGTTTTCCTACAAGTACACCGGAAATACATTACACAATCATACCCCCACTTTTCAAGTGGGGGGTATAAACAAAACAAATAGACATATCAATTGTCATATTGTTTTTAATATAAAACCTACAGATCAAGAGAAAATAGTTTTTATATTTTGGTAAGTTTACGTTTTTGTCCGGTCTAGAGTTGCTTCCCTTTGCGTAAGTATGTAAACGCGAGGTCAAATTCGGGAATTTCGCATGAATTGGCAAATGGTCTATCAAGCTGCTTATATTGTAACAGTAGAACTGGACATCTTTAGCATCTTATAGACCAGCCATATACCTTACCAAAAATATATGTACATAAACATTGAAAGGATATGTGGTAAATGCACATGAAACAAAGTCTCTACAAGTACATGCCTCATAGTAAGTTCAAGACGGTCTTTAGCACCGGTTTGAGCGGAATTGATTGCTAGATGTTGATTAATTCTACATCTATGTCTTTTTAGCCGTTGATTCGGAAATGCCGGATCGTCAATAAACATAAACTGTATGTATTGATGTATATAAAAAAGGCTTAATCTTCATTGTGTATTGATATTTATGAACGCATCATGAAGGAAATACCGAATTAAGAAATGAAACAGGTAATCGCTTAAGTCAATAGATGCACCATCTTTCATCACATAGAATTGCTGATGTCCATCGACAATGTATTAACATTACAGGAATGTACATGTACACTCCAAGCATGCAATCAATATTTGTCTACGATATTTGCCTGTCGAAACAGATATGTTCTCTATTGTAGCTACAAATTTCATATGCATACCGTTTAAAAACAAAATGTTGCAACTGAACTCTATAATGTTTATTTAATTACTGACATCGAGTCGTTTGATTTTGCCAACTGTATTGAAAAGAAATTGTCTATAACAGAAACTCTAGTCTGGTAACCTATTTATGCTAACGTTACATTTTCCATTTGGTAAACTTAAAATTAAAAAGACGTTTCTTTAACATGTAGTTGAAGAACAAAATACCGAAGTTACTGTCATATGCGTATTTCGACAACTTATGTCTCGTCAGTAAGGATCAAATCAAAACATTTGGAAGTCCATAACCCAAATACGAGTAAAAGGTGATGGAGAACAAATAATCAAAAGGATCTAATTAGAAAAGCCAATATTCAGCTAAAAAGCTAAAAGATGCCACAGAATAAAAATGATCCAACCATCAAATATAGCGATTACCATTCTCCTGTATACCTATAGTAAACGTTTCATCAAATTGGATCTGTTCTTGATTATTGGGTCTGTGCAAGAAAATAAAGCTATTGTCAAGGCCTTGTACATATATTCTCATTACTTGATCTTCATAGCATATTTTAGCAGGTAGAAATGGAAGAGGCAACTCGCCACACGCCAAAATTGATGTACAAATGAGTAAATATACCTTAGTAATGATCCGATTGTTTTTTTCAAACACAAGTTATGAGATAACTATTTGATATTACTTTTTAGTGAAAGTAAATGGTATTTTGACATATGATGTGAAATTGTAAGAAGCATCTTAGCATCTAGAGCACATATTTCGGTGCTGGCCCGAAAACCGATTTTATCTGGGAACTTGAAAAATCTTAATTTAACAATTTTTTTTTCAAATCTACATTGCATAGCTCTGTCAAAGTCTAATTTTGGCTTTTTCTTTTAGATCTTATTAGTAATTTGTTCTCTATCAGTCTTTACACATATTTCGGTATATGGATTTCCAATATTTTATTTTTTTTCCACTGTCAGTTATCGGAATGCACATATACAGAATCCAAATTAACAGCAACTTCTGTATAATGTTTTTTAAAGGAATTTGTGGTGCTTTTCTAACTTTGAAACTAAGTAAGTGAGGTTTTGCAGCAAAAGATATCAAATACTTAGCTCATATCAACAAATGGAGGTCATGAGGAACCTTCTTAAACAGAGGCTTTTCGTAAAAATTTGGTGCCAAAAACTCAGAAACAGGTGAAGTCAGTTTTGTGAATGTGTTTAAAAAAATACATAACTTTTCCTCCTTTCAATGTCCTCTTTGGAAAAGACTTTGAAAAAAGTCTGTGGTCACCTCACTCTTGATAAACACAAAACAAATAGACTACTAACTCAAGGAACACTAACTTGAAAAGGAAAGAATAAGACAGAACGTAATTATAAAAAAATGAGTCAAGGAGTGCTTGCCGCCAAACTGTCGGCTATCCCAAGGAAAGTTGGCAAAACACTGTCGTACAGATGGTCTCCACACCAATCTACTTAGAAGAAAGGTTCTTTTAATAATTACTATGCAGGAAAAACATATTTGAGTGTAGAATGGTGACGCATTTTATGATCACTCCAATGACCGCCAAATATGTGCTATATTTTTGGGGTGTAATCAAAATCCTATATTATATAAGATATGTGGTGGTCTTCAACAATAATGAAAAGAAAATGAATTTAATTACTTAGACTTGATAATATTACTTTTTCCATTAAATCTGATTTTTTTTATGTATGATGTCTGTGACCACGCTAGTTTCAACCATGGCATATTATAATCTAAATTCAACATTTCTTTCATAAATCACAGATAATAAGCTGACTAAGATGGTTTTCAATCGCGAAAGATTCGGCAACTTATTTATTGGAGTATGTAATGCTGGCACACTTCATCCGCAAACCGAACCTTCAAGTTGCCCTTAGTGTAACATTTTCAAATGGTCTGGTCTTTCAAATGTATGAGTTTGATGGAGTGACTTTAGTTGTAAACATGACAATCTTGTTATCTTTATGGTCAGTTCGATGAAGTTTCTTTCTGGGCATTTGAAATACCCGTACCAAATCAGCAGCCCTTCAAAAAGAAAAAAAAAGTGTTAAGACAAATTTTAATCGTAAGTCAATATAAAATGTTAAACACTTACGACTAATTATTATCGTAATTTTATTTATTTTTTTTTTTTGACAAAGGCTGCAGGACTTTTGGGGTTTACAGTTTTCCTGTGATTTTGTCCTACTTTGTCTTTTTGTCATTTGGATTTCGGCTCTTGGCAATTCTGTTCGCTTAGTTTGTTATTAGCCCCATTTTGTATTTTTTGACACGAAAAAGGCAAGTAAAAATAAAACAAAACTAGTATGTAATAATTATACTATAACTAAGATTCTGATTATCGCAAAATATTCAACGAATGATCGAACAACGCAGTAATTCACGAATGCGCGCAGCGCATGAGTGAATTACAGTGTTTTTCGATCATGAGTTGAATATTTTCGATAATCAGAATCTAAGATTAGTTATTGTTAATATTATTTAGATAAGTTCTCTTATAATTAATGGTTTAATTTAAGATTTTTTTTCACGAACTACGTTTTCCATGTTAATCTGCAGGGACGTTTACTTAACAACAACATTGACGACGTCTATTGTGACGTCACTTCCTAGAGTGAAATTATGGAAAATAATTTCACAGTTAATTATCACTTTTCTTTCACTGAGAAATTTCAATCTTTCACCGTCCTCTATGTAATAACTGCTATAACTGTCTTTAAAAACAATTGAAAGATGATTGAAGCTTTCATATAATAACCCTAATGCTGGAATATTTTCTTACTTTATTTATGTGAGGTTTTTGTTTCAATAGATCAACCCATAGTTTAAATAATAGCAAACCTTATTTTGATCAGATCAATGTCGCGTATTTCATATCCTTTAAGCGTAAATCTTTCTTCATTTATAGACCCTCGTAATTCATAGTCAAACAATTGCCAATTACTGTCTAACCACGTTTCATTTCTTCCTGATGAGTAGACATTCTCCAAAAATCTTTAATTTTTTATTAATAAGTTTCTCATATGTTTGATTTTGCTATCGATGTAATAGTAAAAAACAACAAACTAGGTTTCTAAAATCGATGCGTATCTTTATAAAATAGTTTTAGTTTTTAATGAAATAAACCTATCGATAAAGTTTTGCTCGTTATTTCCGAGTGGTTTCACTTTCCACATTTCTGATCGATTATAACGTCTTGTATGAAGTTTTCTTTGGTTAATATTGCGTTTTAAAGTAGCGATTCATTAAACATATATTCTTTCTTGTCCAGAAAAAAAAATTAACAAAACATTTGCTTCACTAGAGACAAAATCTAGACTTATATTTTGACCTTATTAATAAAATAAATTTCACAGACAATATCAAATTCTAGCTTGTATTGTTGATTTTTCGTTCAAGTTGGTTTACCATTTTCGGTTTATGTAATTTTGAACAGGATCTATCATGTGAAACGGAATATACTATAATTGAAGTTAATATTAAATAATATTTAACCTGAGATTTCAAAAATGAATTGTTTGAAAAGAAAGCAATATAGAGATTGTAAATTATCATGGAAGAGGCGATGTTCGACAATTAGCAATGGGTTCCGCTCAAAACGAGGCTATGGGCTGTCTTGAATTTACTAAGATATGAGCATTACTCATTATTGGAGATTTTAAGACGGATAACAACAATAAACGTGTTGTTCCATTGCTTTGTTTCATGTGCATTGTTTATTACATAAATGGAGGCAACAAAAACAGTGAGGGCATTAACAGATATAATGACTTCAGCCTAATCCCAGAATATGTATGGGGATGATCTGGTGCTCCGGACGGGTATAACAACGTCAACATTTCTATATGCACATATTTACTTACTTATCCTCTCCGTCAATCTGCCATCACTTTCCTCTGTGCTTGTCCATGTACTGTGTCAGTCCCCATGAGTACCCCAGTTCTTCAAGTTTAATTGTAAGTATTCTCCTATATGCACAAATAATAAACAATTATGGATATGGAGTAAAATGCACATTAGACAAATGCATTGTAAAATCAAGTGATGGAACAGCGCTTAATTATTTGTGGTTTTTCAGCTTGAAGTCACTTTATAACACTTTAATATTGGCTATTCCTGACTGCAAATAAGACCTGCAGGTCTCATCAGTCTACACCATACAAATCAACGATAAATTGCAATTCGAAACCTTTCGTCTTGAGAAATGAAGTATGAGGGTTATTACTTTAAAACATCGCATTTCATGCTGCACGAAACTACAGACATTTTAAAAGATTTTTGTGATGATTAACATTAAGAACAACAGTAAAGAAGTTATTCTATCTTTTATGCTGATATATAGTTCCTCATATCTTTTGTCTTTTATATTTGGAATTGTCAAATACATATTTTGCTTAGATCGTTAAAAATCTCCTTTACTATTGCTACTCTTGCCATGACGTTATATGTAGATTCACAAAAAGGTTTTTTTTATTAAATTCTTTACTCTTTCATCTTTCTATTATGTAAACTTTGTTTTGAAAAAAAAACTGCGACAGACCTTATTGTTTTGAATAAAAGAAATTAGTAGTGTGTTTGTGCAATTTTGTATTCTCTGTATTCTAGCAGACTTTATTGATATGTAAGGCATATTTATCTTTAGGTGATCGATATATAACTACAATGCTTTACAGTGGGGGTCTATTGTTGAAGTTTCTAAATATTTTGCCAAATGTTCAAATGTAAGATTAAAAACATCGGCCAAAACATCTTTCGATTGTTTTTCACTTTACAATCTGTGCAATATTTTTGATTTCCACTTTTCAAAAACTTAAGAATTGTTGATGTTGGGAAATTTAATGTACGAACAATCAATTTGTAAGTAGAACAATGGATGGGATTATTTGAAATACGTGTTTACATTTTCCGCTACTTAGACGATGTACTTTCTCTTAATAATAAAAAAAATCAAGGAATATTTACATCAGATCGATCCCAACGAGCTTGAAATTAAAGAGACTATACTGAGGTTTTTAACTTTTACATCCATACAGAATAGAGTGTATCACTGGTAAGTGATATTTTGTTGTTGACTATCAGCATTAATTTTATCATACATATTTCGGTGAAAGATTGAAATTTCTCAGTGAAATAAAAGTGATAATTAACTGTGAAAGTTTCCATAGTTTCACTCTAGGAAGATAATCTCTAGTTTCACTCTGCTTATCGAAAATATTCAACTCATGATCGAAAAACACTGTAATTCACTCATGTGCTGCGTGCATTCGTGGATTACTGCGTTATTCGATCATTCGTTGAACATTTTGCGATAATCAGACTCTCGGATTAGTTATAGTTTAAGTAATATTTTGACCTCTAAAAACAAATTTGGCGCCTCGTGGTCTATCCAAACTTTATCAGATGACAAACGATATATTTGCTAGAAGTAAGTAACTAAATAATGAAGTTATTGTTCATTTACGTTCTGCAGATGGCCATTTTGACAACTTATGTCTATGGCCATAAATTGAAAGATGTTTATAAAAAGAACCAAAAAGTTTAAGTGAAAAACTTAATATCAGCTTAGTACGAGTTTTGTACGAGATGGATATTCCTTAGCTTTAGACAAATTTGCAATGTTTCGAGTTTCCAAATAAAGTCGGTTTTCAAGGCAAACAACGAAGTACTGAACTACCGCACTGTTGAAAACACTCGAGGATCAACAGTCCACAAGCGACATCAACACCGGTGAAATTAATAACTAAATAATTACTAGTTAAAACAGCTAATTTTGCTAAACATTACACCTACATTGCAGTCAGGTAACATCTGTCTTTTTTGCACAAAATATGTGAAAAGCTGAGTTAGATACAAGGAGGTCTTGATTTCAAAATTCTTAACGTTATTTTGACATATTTTTAACATATTGTAAATGCAACACTTTGGCTGATATCCTTTGGTCTTGTCGTTATTAAATGAAATTTATAGGAACACATGTTGACAAATTTGCATTTCATAAGAAAGTCATTTAAGGTGACATCATGGCCATTCCTGTTGACGTCCTATGATTTTTTTTTTACTCCGTTATGGCAAATACAAATTACACTTTACTATTCATATTTGCATTTTCTGATACACCTTCAGCTTCATACTTAGATCTTTTAATATACATAAACGAAGACGGACATATGAAATCTAAGCTATATGACAAAAATAATAATTTTAATTTCCCAATCGAATGCACGTTCTGAGCAGCAATATACCTAACTCTCCAGCCTATGGAGTGTACATTTCACAGTTGATTCGTTACTGTCGGGCATGTAGTTTATACCGTGATTTCTTCAATATAGCAAAAACACTGTTCAAAAAGTCAGGGATTTGTTCAGTCCTTGTTAGTTTCATCCCTCCAGAAATGCTCATAAGGCCGTCGCTGTGACATTATTGAAAGATATGACGTGTCTGTGTCCCAAATGAAAACATTTTCAGCTAGATTTCACGTATACACAAATTTGACATAACCGGTTTTGACTCAACTCTGGATTGACTCAATGAAAGTGTGGCGGGTGTCGCTGGAGAAGCATGATATGCTTACCCTTCCGAAGCACCTGATATAATCCAAGTTTTTCATGCGAGTTCACACCATGAATGGGTCACATTCATGTTTTTACAATGACGAAGTCGTAGCCAGGGTAGCTTTTGATATTTGGCATGTGGGTAGATAACATGAAGATGACGTTTTGCGTAACATGGTTGGTGACCCCTTGACCATGACCTTTGATTTTAGTAGAGCTCCTTACATCAACATAAAAAATACATGTAGCAAATAAAAAGATCAAACATAAAAACAATGCACAATAAATGATAAAGTACAATTATTTGAAGTTAAGCGTCATATTTAGCATACCCTAAAATGTAATCAAACAATGTTGTTTTAATATGTCTTAAGAATTAGAATATTTGATAAACGCTGGTAATCTATTCCAAATTTCGACTGTAGAACAATGGAATGATATTGTTTAAAAGTTGTATTTGGTCTGGTTAAAAATATATCACAATTTGAGAAAGACCATAACTAATGAGATTTAGTATCTTTCTGCAATAGCAGATATTTGGGTACCATCCCATTTAAAATTTTATTTGAACCAAAAGTTGAAATTTTATTTAGAACAAACAACACACGATAAAAATGCATTATTTACGTATGGTGGACATGGTAAAGAACCACAGCTAGCTTTAACAGCGTTAAACTGTTTACCATTCTCGTCTGCTGACCCTCGTTCTAGTATTTCAGGATTACTGTCTACACAAACGCATTCTGAAGCTGCTTTAGATCCTTCGTGACCAGAGGCTAATTTTCCATTATATTCCATTTTCCAACCATCATAACAATGATTTCGACCAGGAATCATCAAAATTGTCTTTGTATGTTGCGTATGACACACAGCACACGGGACATCATTCTGGAACACATTTCCACCAAAGAAATTATCTTCGTATTCGGCGCCATACATACGACCAAAATAGTTCCATGGATTTGTGGAAGTTTCCTTAGTTATGAGATCCGGGTCATGAGGAAGACATACGTAGTCTGCAGCGGCACCATCTTTGTAGTAATGGCCACCACCAGCAACACCTAAAAAAGCATGACTCCGGTATCATGACGCGTATAAGTAATTAAGAGTAAAAACTTTGTTCATAAGAAGGGGATATCTATAAAGCAAATGAATTGTCCGTTTTTCTATGTAGTTTCTTTTAACTCGTCACACCATTCGAAATAAGATTCTAGAGGTTATTAGCTTTTATATCCATACAGACCAAGAGTGTATCATTTGTTAAGCGTTATTTTGTCGTTAACTATCAGCATGTAAAATTTCGACCTGAAAAAAAGAAGCCTCGTAGTTTAATCCAGTAGTCTGTCTATACTTTAGCATATGGCAAAAGATATAAGCACTGGAAATAAACAACTAAATAATGAAGTTATTGTAAAATGAAGTTACTATGAATTTACGTACTGCAGATGGCCACACCAATAACTTATGTCTCTTCAGTGAAGATTAAATCAAAATATTTGGTTTGTCATCAATCGAAATAAGTATAATTAGCAAAATACCGAGGTTACTGTTAAATTTATTTTCTGCATATGTGCATTTCGACAACTTATGTCTCATCAGTGCAGATTAAACCAAAACATTTGGAAGTCCATCAATATATAAATGTTGAATAAAAGGATATGGAGTAAATGCACATGAGACAAAGTCTCTACAAATACATGGTAAAAAGCAAGCAAACGAACAACGCTTTTATTGTTGTTCTTCATTTTGAAGACACCATGAGGCCTTCAACAATGAGCTTTCCTCATACCTCATAGTAAGTTCAAGACGGTCCCTAGCACCGGTTTAAGTAGAATTATTTGCTAATTGTCGAGCAACGTTACATCCATGTCTTCATTGGTCATTGGTGCGGGATTGTCAACAAACATCAATTAAACTGGCAAAGTGCTCTTACAATCACTGTCATCCTTTGCCCGACAAAGCTGATAGAAGACCAAACAGCCAAAAATTCTCAAGGAAAAGCAAAAATCAGCTTAGTGCCGAGTTTTCACGAGGGGGATACTTCATGGCCTTAAACAGTTTTGCAAAATTAACATTTGTCAAGTCTCCAAATAAATTCGGTTTTCAAGGTAAACACCGAAGAACTAACCGACGAATCGACTGGGTTGTTAAATACCCTTGACGATTAACAGTCCGCAAACAGAGACATCCATAAAGGTGAAACAAATAACTAAATAATAAAATTACTAGTTATTGACTTTGTACGTTCAATAACTATAAGAAAATCGCTGATTTTGAGGACTGGTAACACACATCTATCGTTTTTTGCACAAAATATTTGCAGCAGCGGGTAAAGTACAAGGAGGTTTCTTAACGTCATTAAGTCATTTTTTAAAGATATGGTAAGATGCAAATTTGGCTGATGTCCTTTGGTCTTGTCATTATCAAATGAGAGGTATGGTGAACCCTAGGTGCTTGCATTAGGAAAGTAGTTTATGGTGGCATCATGGCCAGTCGGTTGAGGTCCTTTGATTTTTTTATACTTCTTTGTGGAAAATACAAATTACTCATTATTTTTCATAATTGTATATACAAGATATATCCAGCGACAAAATTCTTTGTACCTTTTTTGTTCCAATTGTGTCTTCCATCTAAATTTACTAATAAGGGCAAACTAAAAACATACACAGTGACCCCTACTTTTTATCGCAAATTTTAATTTTGAACGGAGAGATTGACTGATAGATTAAGACATTTCATTGACGGAAATATTAAAATGTTGCTGAAACGATATACATATACTTTACAGTACCACTGTGTCGATGCTTCTACTGACGGACTTTTAGCTGCCTGAGTGTATTCACCAACACAATGGTTAACTATTTCGGTGATGGCCAGAAAAACGAATAATTTTGGACACGTGCAATATCAAAATTTAGAAAACTGTGTTTAAAATATGGGAGTATTCCTCTCCTTTACACTCTGCCCTTAGCTAATTTTGACTTTTCATTTGAATCATAATTTGGCAATTTGTTCTGTATCAGTTTTAATCACTATGCTGCGTTATGGTGTTCCAGATGCTTTGATTTGATCTGCCCTGAAGAGATATGAGCTGCCACAATGGCCGTCTGCATCAGTATTAAGTTATTTATTATCAATGAGCCTGGGCCATCTGTTAGTCCGTGAGGGCATTCACTGAATGAGTACTTAGTTCTTCGTGCTGGCTGGAAAATTGAATTTATTTGGAGAAGTGCAATATTAAAATTCTGTTTAAAACTAAGGGGTTTTAACCAATCTTCCAGTTATTACCACAGGTCTTCGGCCTCTGATGGTGGGCTGTTAGTCCCTGAGCCGGTATTTACCAACCAAGTAGTTAGTACATCGGTGCTGGTCAATAACCCGAATTTATTTGAAAACGTCAAAAATCAAAATCTAGAAAGTTGTGCTTAGACATAGGCAATATCTCCGTCGCGTATATCTCCACCCTGAGCTGATTGTGTCTATTCATTTGCATACTATATATTAGCTATTTGTTCTCTATCAGCTTTTACACATATTTTGGTTCTGGCATTCCAAATGTTTTGATTTGACATGATTTGAAGAGAGGTTAGTTGTCAAAAAAAAAAAAAAAAACAATCTGCGGACACTGAATTTACCGTAACTTTGATATTTTGTTATCATTTTCCATGATAATTTTATTGAGCTAGTAATAGATTTAAGCAGACTATTTGCCTCATGAAACTTAAATTGTATTTATGAGATGGATTTTATATGTCTTTCACATGAAAAATAGTACATTCCAATCGTCCAAAGTCTCAATTTTGCAATCACTCTATATCAAAGCCTCAACTAAGCAGACAATACTATATCAAACATTTTAAGTAAGCAAACCATACCAGTATATACAAGGACGAATGACAAGTAGTCTACTTTTTCCTTTTTCCTTTTTCGACATTCAAATTTCAAAATAATTCTAAGTCCAAAATATGTGTATAAGCATATAATACTATTTTAACATTCATTTACTTTTTCGATATTCATTTACTTATTCGATTTTCATTTACTTATTCGGAAATTTTCATTTTTACATTCATGTACTTTTTCGATATTCATTTACTTATTCGAAAAAGGTCATTTTGACATTCATTTACTTTTTCGGTATTCATTTACTTATTCGAAAAAAGTCAATTTGACATTCATTTACTTTTTC
>MJUU01027450.1:9838-44711 GCA_002080025.1 Modiolus philippinarum
TTTTTTTTTTTTTTTTTTTTTTTTTTTTTTGACAATATTGTACTGAATATTTTTCCCCTCTGTAGTTTCTTATTGTTTTTAATTGTCTTTGAGATATTAGCAAAAACCCTAAAATCGTACGCTGATTTCTTTTTTTTTCTTTTTCTTTTTCTCTTTATCTCCACTTTGACCATAAAAGCTAACGTGGTACAGGGAGATATCTGACCAATATTTCTCATTATGTTTATTCATGGACACGATTTGTCAATTCGTGGCCACTATTTGATAATTCCTGGGAATGATTTGTTTCTCGTAACCACTATAAGTGTTGATTTTTTATAAGGCACCACATAATGTGACCCAAATAAGCTTTCATACGAAGAGCTTAGCTTCAAAGTAGCAGTTACAGCTGTGAAATTAACTACATATGTACTTATCTTTATAAATTAAACTGTTATGACGTCAATCCGTTGTATTAACTCATGATTCTTTTTAAAGAATCCACGGCTAACCCTCTATTGTTTTCTCCTATTTAAAGATTATAAACTTTTCAAGGGAAATGTAATTTCACTACATTTCACTGCAACATGATTGTCCGATAAAGCGAAATATTTTTAATCGAGTGTTGTGATACCTGCGTTAGGCCCGGACCCTTTGATTTTCGGGGGGAGGGGGCTAATATTTTCACGCGAGTCGTGAAACGTTTTGGACCACATGCTAGTATATTTTGGTTACTGGTTGAGCAATTTTTTTTCAAATGAACAGCGTGAGGGTTAGATTATTTTTTTAACCCGGGTTCTGTTGTCAGAGAATTTTTGGCATAAATTATTTTTAAAAAAATCCGAGCCCGACCCTTTAAAATCAGATGATCTGTGCCTTAGCGGGCAGATTATACCGACTGCAGTAATGTTTATATTGTAGACGCTGCAATGTCGTGATTTCTATATCTTTGAAGTACAATTAGATTCAAAAAATAATATCAAATAGATACGCGAAATTTTTCTTTGTAATTTCGTTGTTTCTTTTTATAAACACTTACATTGGATAGTTATCGTTTGTCATTGAAATTTGCAAGTTCTGGCAATAAAACTGTACAAAAAACAAGATTAGACTAAGTCCAGAATTTTCATACAGTTGTACTGATAAGTGACAATCAAATTCTAACAATAAAGATAAGTTTCTAAAGAGTTGATGGCATGGCAACTTAAACTACATCTGGTTAATTTCATTAATTGAAACATTTTAATAACTCCTATGTACACGGGGTAAAAAGTCTAGTTTTAGTTTTGGATGGATGTGAAAAAAATAAGTCGAAAATGGTTAGCGTTGAGATCGTTTGACTTATAAAAATAAAATTATTTCATTTATTAATGCTTTAGAGTTCTAAGATACATGTCCATTCTTTGGTCATGTGTCATTTAGAAAAGACAAAATTAAATATTCATGTAAATCGATGGTGAATTCGTCCACAAATCGTGTCAAACAGCGTCCGTGCATGAAATTTAACAACCGAACACACCGAGACGAAGGCATAGAGTATATATTGTTTCTGTTACATGAATTTGAAACATTTGACTTATAATTCAGGAAATATAAGGTTAATATATTCTGCTTTTGAAAAAATAAGGTATAAATCAATACTGGGTGGATGCAAGAAGTATAGGTAAAAATGGCTGGATACAACACATTTTGTTTGAGGCCATTTTGAAAAATCCTAAATTATCATCTCTCCGACTAAAATAGATTTTGTACCCTTTATCACTTAACATTAATTAAGAAAAAAATAGGCACTTGATACGGTTTCACATATATGTAATTTTTATCTCGAAGCCATGAAATGGCTGGTATGGAGAGATGTTAATACGACAAGAAAAAATCGGCGAATTTATTTGACTACCTCGATTGGCTATTGGCACATGAGTTGAACTGAACACCCATATGAAAATCATCCATTTCGATCATCTTCACATGATTACGCAATTGCCTGTGATTTTTTTTATTCACTCTGATAAATTGTACTCTCTATTCCATTTGATCAAATCACTGGTTCTCTAAGGCCAATAAAACATATTAATTCGTTAATTTTTATGCAGCAGTTCTTTGGGTGACTACGAAGTATTGTCACGTGTAGATTTTCATGGCTTTGAGTTTCAGCTCTATCGGAGCTTTGATTTTTAATAATTGAGGATACTGTTGAGAATTTTGAAACTAAACCAAATATACTCACCATAATATATAAGTCCTATAATATTGAAACTCAATGAATACTCTGTCCTTCGACCGCCTTGGAGGCATATCAACCCCAAGCCTCATGCTGTTAAGAAGTAATGAATGTTAACCGATTTATTTTCTGATCTGGTTGGCATTCGTCATGGAGGGCGACACAAGTGTTTGTAATTTCGTTGTTGGGAAAAAATTTATATTTTTTCCAAATTAGAAGCGAAGCTTGACATATTTCAATGGACTAATTTCGCCCAAATATATAAGCAGAGTTCAAAGAAAATACAAGATGAAGCAACAACAAGTTGTGGACTTATATCCAATATGAATGTCAGAAAAAGCATCAGAATTGTGCTCTCTTGAAAACTGGACCTAAATCGTACCATGTATCTTTGCATTGAAATTCGTAGACAATAGATGAACACATTATTGCAAGGTTTTTTTTCATGTTATTTGTGAATTATATAATACTATACTGAATGAAATGTTGAAAGAAAAAAGGTATTATGACCACAAGAAAATCTCAATTTCTAATTTAAAATCCAAACAAACAAAAACTTTTGTGTAACAATAACGTGTAACAATTACATGAATTGTTACACACGGAAGATATCAGTTCCCTATCCTGTAATGTTCTCTGAATATTGTTTTTATGTAACAATAATTTTCCGTTATTATTACAATTATCTGTAACCGAATCTTGTGCCTAAAAATATAAACTTCGCCCATTTTTGTAAAGACTGAAGAACGTTGGATGATAATCTAAGATTTAAAAAATTATATTTCAAGTTTATTGATAAAAAACACGTATTTTTATTCAAGAATTGAATGCACTATTATTAATTTTAAAAAAAATTGAGTTATTATTGGTATGTTAGTTTTTTGCGTAAGAAAACCGGTGCGCTCGTTTGAAGTACTCCGCCCTGGTGCTGAGAAAGATTGACCTATCAAAAGCAAAGCATTATTCCGAAATGGCCATACAGCTCATTAAAATTATCGCAGTTGGAGTTAACATATGTGTTATGGTCTCGTGTTCATTTACTCCACATCCTTTCGTAAAATATTTAATACAGGGGTTTGTCTTTTATTGCAGTGTGGAGTTGGTAAAACAATTCCCCGTGGTAGAGATGTATGCTCTTTATTTTTCTTAGATATGGTGTACTTGTACATGAGATAATATTTCATGTGTACACTTTGTTCAATTACTATTTTCTAAATTTATGTAAATTCTAAAACCGAAGGATTAACTCCCACCATCGTAGTTTTGTCGTTAGCTATATTTGATATTACTGATTATTCGGATTTCGTTTGGTTTTATGCATTTCTACATTTTTTGAAATTGTGGATTTCCTTTGTTTGGGTTCTAGTGCTGCTGATGAGGAATAAATTTCCGAAATGGCCATACAGCTCAATAAAATTATTGCAGTTGGAGTTAACATACATTTGTATGTGTTATGGTCTCATGTTCATTTACTCCATATCCTTTCGTAAAATATTCAGTTGGGTCATAAAACCCCTTTGATGTTTGATTACTTTGCACAGACCCTTCATGCTTGAAACCTGTCATGAATCTGAATAAATTTGCCTCCAAATAACATTTTGGTGGCTCACCAAAATTCCTTTGTTCTTTCAGAATACCTCATCCCACATGTATTTTTAAGATAACCATTGAACATATTCACAAAAAAGATTGAAACAGATACCGTGGAAGGAAAACAAGCCATTTTCAATAAAAGTAAATAGCTGCACTAGTAAATAGTCTTTTCCAAATTACTTCAATTTTGTCATTACAATACTGAACAAAAGATCCATTTCAGAATCATAAGAATTTTCGATATTACCGGTACTTTTGCAATTGTTAGTTAAATCAGTGAGGCTGTTTGAATACCCAAAGGCGTCAATCTTGATTTGACGGTCTAAATATATGTTTACAAACTTTGCTACGCGTCGCCTGTGAATTGCATTTTGACCGTCAAATCTACGATTGACGCCCTCGGGAATTCGAATAATGAACTGTTTTTACCAAACTGACGTTCATTGGTAAAACAGAATATCCCTTTCTTCGGACGGGGGTATAAAAATTAGAAAATGGCATGGAGAATGTGCATTTTGTCTGAAGCAGAGTGTAACTATATTGTACTTGCATTTATGCAGAATATAATTATGCTTAATTAAATCGACACATAAACTGTTAAATGATACTGAGTAAATGCACACGAGTCAAAGTCTATACAGGATAAAACCAAGCAATTGAACAAAGCTTTTGTTGTTGTTGTTCACCTTAAAGTCACCTTTAGAACTCCGACAATGACTTCATAGTATAACAATTTATATATAAGCAAACATATTGGGTGTGGTTTGTTTCCATTGATTTTTTTCACTTTTGTTTTACCTTTTCGGGGGCATTTAGGGCTTGCTATATGGTGTGAGGTTCCTCACTGTGTTCAAGACCGTATGGTGACCCCTAGATGCTTTGTCTTTGGGTCGTTTTAACCTGGATATGGGATGTTGTCTCCCTGACATTTACCCAATTTCCTTTCTTTTTCATATAATTTTCACATTAGGTTTAAGTAGAACTAAAAATCCTACTAAAATTGTCGTGTCCTCCTTGTTTCCAACCATGAAAGGTTTGAGTCTAAAGTTTTATATATTTATACCACGAGGTTATTAAGGTTGAAAACCGGATACAATGTTTCAAAATCTAGCTATAGCGTGAAATCAAATGACTTTAGATACAGGATTTTTAGTGATGTAAACAGTTTACATAAAAAGAAAGCAACGGTAGTTGTATTTGACGCGATTTGCAACAAAAACCAGAAAGTATTTTTTAAAAATCAATGCAGCTCCAGAAAGCCTTTGATGATATCTAAAGAATGGGCATAATAATTAAGTCGAAAGGTTCTTTGTATGAGAGACAAATAGATATTAACCTACCTTGGCGTGCGATGTTGTTGTGTAAATCCTCGCATCCGACCGGAAATCGCATTATTTGATTGCGTCCATCCAAAAATGAAACTAGACTTTATACCCCGTGATGTAAATCAGATACAGTGGGTCTCTTATCATATTCTCGGGACATACGTCCCTCGAATATGATAAGAGACCCACTGTAACTTATACTTAAAATACATTAAGAATTTTAAAAACTCGTCTTGTTGAAGTAATGGAGAAAAACCCGTATTTTTTGTTTACTTGCACTATATTCCGAATCTTTTGTATTTACTTGATTAACTTCCATGTGCTCCATCTGCATCAAAATAAACAAACCAGCTTTTAAGAGTCTTTACATCTATTTCCATTGAAAAAAGTGATGCAACTTTTTCAATAAGTAATATGAAGACGTTTCAAATACGAACAGCTCAATCAATAGTCATTTTGTTTGTTTGTTTTTTTTTTTTTCTTTGGTTTTTTTGGGGTGGGGGTGGGGTTAAGAATAAAGTTTCTATAGTATATCAATTAAATATTATATTTCTTTCCTCTGTATTATTTTTTTTTACTTATTTCCAATCGGAAAAGTGACTCGATTAACAAACATATCCAAAAATTACAGTCTTCCCTCCCTGCCCTTTGCTTGTACATGTATTACCTGTATTACCCTGGGGTTAAGAATATTAAAATATGTTTTAGAAGAAAGTATTTCATTATACAAACAAAACTTACGTTTTCTTTCTTCTTCGTTCTTCTTTGATAAAGTTAAGAGGTTCGACACTATTGACAGAAATTATTTTACTGAATTTAATGCTCTCTTGATTCACTTTGAAAATTACATAAACCGCAATTATTGAAATTTATCTGAATATTAGATTTTAACACATTATCTTTTCAACTGGCATTATCCTGTCAACTGGCAGTCGCCAATTCCAAAAAAAAGCTTGAATCTCTGCATTTTCGACATTACGGAAACAACGAAAAATGCTTGTGCAATGATGTAATAAAGTAATCTTGTGTTTTTAAAATGTTTATATCAACTGTCATTGAAACATCCATAGAAATTGTATCTTTAAAATTGTAAAGGAAAGTCGACTTTAAAATTTCAAAATATGATATATATTTATATATGTACCGGTCAAATATTTTACCAATACGTCGCAGTTGGTATACTAATCACAGATCATTGATGGTGACAGGATGTATACTTGTATGTATCAGTCAAATATATGAAACGAAAACTTTGATATATAGTTACATGTATCGGTCAAATATTTGACCAATACATCGCGGTTCAAATAATAAGATGGAAACAGGAACAGAAAAAATAATATATATTTACATGCATTGGTCAAATATATGAAGAGAAAAATCTTATATATGTATGTTATATTTGACCAATACATCACTGTTCACATAGTTACCACAGATCATTGATGGTAACAAGATGTATATTTATATGTATTGGTCAAATATATAAAGAGAAAAAAAGTCAAAATTTAATATATTACAATATGTATGGGAGAAAAAAAATATATTTATATGTATCGGTCAAATATTTTACCAAATCTTAAACAAGACGACTACATATTAGAACAACCGTAAGTATATTCAAAGCAGGTGAAAGGTGAACTTAAAGTTTCATTAACTCGGTATTTTTGTTCTTCAATATGCTTATCCCTAATAAGGTTCGAATAATCATGGAGGTATTATATTGACAGGAGCTCCAACGACCCGACTTCAAACGTTCTTTCTGCGAAACCGCCAAAAAGTTAAGTAGCTGTTAATTGATAAGATACACTTCACGCTGTTGCAGGAATCGTCAGTCTCCGTGGTTACGGAACTAACCGAAGTGACCGTAAATCCTAGCATCTGCGCGTTGCTCTCTATTTCACTCCATTTTATTTTACAGTCGGGAACGAAATCAATGACATTAATTAGGAAAAATGTAAGGATATGGAGTGAATGTACATGTGACAAAAACGCACACGATACATAAAAAACTCCAGTTTATCAAGGGCAGGGCTTTTATTCCTGTTTATTTTAGCTGCCTTTTTCTTGTTTACGCTTTTTCTCCAACTTATAAGCTTCAATTTGCAACATTCACAAATAAACTTTTGGAATGATGAGACAAGTCATAATGGACCTCAATGTTTAAAGACACATTTATTTGTTTTTTTCACACGGCAAATGATGCGAAGTTATTCTAATTTCTGAATTACACAAACGACACCTTTCCAATCTCTACAAAAGAAGGAAAATCATATGTAAACATATACATATAGGAAGGTTCGCCGTGACGTCACAGACTTGAAAAAGTAAATTTGGTTGGCAAGAAATCGTGATAATTAATAAGGGTCATAAAAATTTCATTCAAAGTTCAATTCAGTCGTACGAAATTGTTAATTGAGGTATCTTGATAATTATTTTTGATTGATATTCTTGAATGTTTACACTTTTACAGGGTATTAATTTTTTAAATAACTTTATTTTCAATATCTATATAATTAGCGTTTTTGTAAAGTATATGAGATTCGGCAATTTTGACAATTTTTAAAACCACATAAAATTTTTTCTGCACAAGATTTTAAAAAAGTAAATCGGCAGAAAAAATGTGAAAATCTTAAAAGTTTACTACGCATTTTACAGATCCAAAATCGGATGGATAATGAAAAAATGACAAAAGATAAAAAATTCTTTTATATTGTTATAAAGTGGTCTTACTACGACTTTGCCCACCAAAAATGCAAATTTGCATATGTAAATTAGATTTTATGACATCACTAATGAGGTTCGCGAACCTTCCTATTGCTTCTTCGTAGCTACACTGGTCCACACAAATAAATGCATTTAATTTGTGTGTGTTATGATATGAAATCGTGTGTGTTTCTACCGGTGCATTTACATGTATATGAAGTTTTTGTATGAAAAGACAAGCGAATACCAAATTCACTCTTGCAAACATAGATTTTTTAACTGACGTTCTAGTCGCAAAAGTTCGCATATGATCTCAATATTCTTTATTGATGCATTATACACCCTTCAGAACTATAACACCTAAAAAAATATTCTTCGTTTGATACTTGTCTAAATTTCCGAATGATGTGGAGTTTCCAATTCAATCACTCTTCATAGGTTTACAAATTTTACAATTAACTAAAAAGCGTTGCTCATCGTCACTAGCTTAATATATTTTGTATATTTTAAATACCGACCACTCTGTATAGGCAATGGCACTTCTGTGAAGTTTTGTCAAATTCATGTTTAAAAATAGTTTTCAAAACGGTTAAAATGAGATAAAATATTTTTTGAGGCCAGAATATGACAGTAAGTTGGAAGCAACTATTTTTTATATATAAGGTCATATAATATCATGTTAAATTGTGTTTTTAATGAATATTTAACATCAAATTCTTAGAATATATAATATAATATAATATAATATTCTTATAATATGAAGAAAACTCCCGTTCTCGATAAGATATTGCCATCTTCATCTTGATTTTTTGTACATCCTACACGATACAGCATCATGTCGTCAAAAAATACTGTTATTCCGCTTTAAGAGGATATAATTTTTGTCGTCCGGAACGAACCGACTTAAAAGTATTAAAAGTATAAAAACATCGACCAAAAATAAAAATACACCGACCTGTTTGCATATATCGTGTTATTTGTGGCTGTAACCTCACTGAACGTTGGCCGATTTTGTCGATTTTTTAAAGACTGGACATCGCACATCGCACGGAAACAGGTGACTGTAATTAAATTGCAATAAATGGATAACAACGGGGGTTTCCGTGTTCTAATTAGATGGAAAGGTGATAAGGTCGTCGATTGATTAATCACGTGATTATCAGTCTTCAAAATTTGTGGCGGTTTCGCAGATATGTCACAAAGGAGTTAACACCTCCTTATTGAACTGGGTCGGCGGCTTTCATATTTGAAGGATATCAGTGGGGCGGACATAGTGTTAATTTTTCGTTGGAGCTCCTGTCAATATAATACCTCCATGGAATAATTAAGAAAGGGACAAAGAAAGTTCAATTACATTATTTCAAAATATGCTTTTATAAAATCACCAAAAAAAATGTGTATCTCTCTTATAACGATGAAGTATTTTCTTCGGAAATTTATTAAAATCTATCAGTACATCGCAGTTTACAGCCACAGAAAACATGACAAAAATAATAATCAAATGTTGTTCTTCATCTTAAAGTCATTCAGAGACGCCAAAGAATATACCACGTGTCCTGTAAGTTTATTAGGACCTTAACTGGTAATTGTCAGAGATGCATGTATAAACAACACGACAGTAGAGTAGTAAAAGAAGAAAGCACAAGAAGATTACACAAACCAAAGTCCAGAAAAAGAGGGCATTAGAAACCGGAAGACCAAAAAACACGAGACCCCACAATTATCACAATTTTAACACTCAAAATTAAAGCATTCTCATTATGAACCGGAAGTGACATCATGTGCTCCGGAACGGCAGTCATCTCGTGCTCCGGAACGTCAGTCATCTCGTGCAGCGAAACGGCAGTCATCTCCCGCTCCGTATATGGCACCCGGCCATCACACTTTCAGTGATTCTATTAAGGGTAAAGTCGGTGATGCCAAACCCGGGAAGATGTGAATCCACCTAAAATGTCCGTTCTCATTTGTGAAAACGGCCTTTCACATATCTTTCTGAATCAGTGAAGGCGATATAATTTCTAAGTGAACGAAAGAAACAAATGAACAAACAAAGGGATATGGAGTAAATGTACATGGGAAAATATCCCTATAAATACATAGTAAGATTAAGCAAATGGAACAACGCTTTCATAGTTATTATATTCATCTTGAAGTCACCATGAACCCTTCAACAAAGATTGATTGATTGATTGGTTGATGTTTTACTCCAACTTCAGCAATATTTCAGCTATATTGTGGCGAGAACTGTTGCCTTCAACAAAGAGCAAACACTCCTACCTAATGGTAAGTTCAACACGGCCACTAGCACCAGTTTGAGCGGAATTCTCTTGCTAAATGTTGAACAACGCTACATTCATGTATCTTTTTGTCATGGACGCAGGGTCATCAACAAGCATAACATATCGGGCAAAGTACTCTTACAAACACTGTAATCCGCTGCCCTGACAACCAGTTTCTATGACATTGCTTCGGTCTTTTCACAAGGTCACTCTATTAAATGCAAGCTTTGCAGTTACGAAACAGCTCAGTGTGAAATAACAGCAGTAGAATACCGAAGGAACAAGGGAAGCGATGACCACAAAAATCAAAATCCAAAGACAAGGCAAAAACGTCAACAGAGAAAAACAAAGGCAAAACAAGGACGTGAGACAGCTACAATGTACGGAAATAAAAAGACGACATTAAAAACTAAGGTGGTGTGAACTCCCATGAAAACCGGGAGTGACATCAGGTGCTCCGGAAGGGTAAGCATTTCCTGCTCCGCTATCGGCACCCGTTACACTATCAATGAGGCATTTATTGTTGGAAATATCTGTTTGGTAGCTGATTGGTTAATGTCATTTGCTAAACCTTGGTGAAAACCAATTGAAAGCCATGCATGTTACTTCTCTTACCCTTAAACGGTACCATGGTAAAATTTTTAAAATCCTTGGTAATTCTCTATAATAGTATTTGAAGGGTAAGCATGTCCTATCGACACCCGTCACACTATCAGTGAGTCAATCCAGGGTTGAGTCAAAACCGGCTATGTCAAATCCGTGAAGACGTGAAATCTAGCTGAAAATGTCCGTTTTAATTTTGGACACAGACACGTCATATTTGTTAATGATGTCATGGTGACGGCCATAGAATTTCTGAAGGGATGAAAGGTACAAAGGCTGAACAAATCCCTGACTAAGCAGCATTTAGGACATTGTTTTTGCTCTATAAAAAATCACTGTATAAACTACATGCTTGACAGTAACAAATCAACTGTGAAATGTACACTGCATAGGCTGGAGAGTTAGATAAATTGCTGCTCAGAGATAATCTGAGATCTGGCATAAATATTCCTTGAATTTTAGATTATTAAGAGAAAGTACATCGTCTATGTAGCGGAAGCTGTTTTTGTTTTTTTCTGTGTTAGCCCTTGTCAAAAAGATCAGCTAAAAGTGGCACGCATTTAGTTCCCATTGGATTCCCGATTGTCTGTTGAAAAACGCGGCCTCCAAATTCGACAAAAATATTATCTTTTAAAAATTCCAACATATTGATAACGTCACTCTCCGTGTACTTCTTGTTAGACTCAGTGTCATTCTTTGCAAAATTTGCTTTGTCTTTAAAGAGTAGAAAAATCAAAAGTTTGTTTGCTGTGGCAATGGGTGAGACTGCTAGAGGATCGCTGTTCAAGGAGATATTTAGATTTTTTTAGAGTCCATATCTGATTAACGCCGCTCGAGTAGTAGATTTTATCACAGTAACTTTTCAGGTCATCTCTGACAGCGGTCAATAAAGTAGTAAGGAGCTTAGAAAGTGACTTAGTGATGCATCTTGAAGACCCCGCAATGAATCTCTGTTTGCATGGGTTCTTATGAAGTTTAGGGAACCAGTAGATGTAGGGGAGCTGATTGTTTTCATCATCCGCTTTGATACCAAGGGATGCTAAAACAGAGTTGTGATTTTCAATAATCTCTTCCCTTGATAGTGTATACACACTCCATATGCTGGGGAGATAGACAAATTGCTGCCTAGAAGGGGGGTATTCACAATGTTAAATCATCATGTCTATTATTCAGCCTATATTTCAGACGTCCATGTTCATCAATGTATAACAAAAGGTCAAAGTATGAACAGCATTGAGTGAATCAGTTGTCTTTTATTTCAAACACACTGGGTAGATAAGATTTAAACATTTTTTTTATCTTGGATTGAGAAAAAATTACATCGCCTGTATACCAGAAGCTGAAATTAAATGACTGGGCTACTTGTTTTTGTTTTTTTATGCATAAGCTCTTGTAAAAGCTTTGTTTCATGAGAATAAAGTAAATTAACCAGCTAAATGTGGCGCACAATTTGTTAACATTTGAATTCATATCGTCTGTAGAAAACGCGGCCTCTAAATTCAAGGAAAAAGTGTAGATAAAAAACTTTATATATCAGGTATTAGTGGTTTTAGTTTGTGGAAAAACTGAGTGTGTAAAGAGCAGAACAAACAAACAATTGAATGCTATCTGATTCAGGCCACTCGTATAAAAGACTTTATCGCAGTAGCTCTTTGCAACATCTCAAACTACAGACAATAAAGTGGTAAGAGTTCGGATAGGGATTTAGTGGTGAATCCGGCAGAAAGAACTTCTAATTGTAGGGATTCTAATGAGGCATGGGTACCTAGTAAATGGTAGGAAGGTCCAAAACTCTAAAACTAAAGGATGCTATAAATCTTGCTCCTCTTGCTAGAGCCAGGATGCGCTTTGGCTACCACTGTGTGTCCTCGTTCTTGCGCCAATCGTCCGACGTAAACTTATATATACAGATCGGTTCCTCTGAAACTGCTGGGCCAATTTGAACCGAACTTTACCAAAATTGTTTTTAGTGGTCTCCTAGAAAAAAAAAGTTGTTTGGGTTCGTACCTTATCAAAGATGGCCGCCAACATTTAAACATTGGACTTTATGGGAAAACTTTTGAAGATCTTCTATTCTGCATCTACTAAGCCAATTGGAAACAAATCTGGCCAAAACAGTCATGTGGTAGTCCCTATGAAAAAGTCTTTTCAGTTTCGCATCTTATCCACGATGGACGCCAGCGTTGAATATAGTTGAATATTAGACCCTATGGGAAAACTTTTAAACATCGTCTCCTCTGAAACTACTGAGTAAATTGGATCAAATCTTGGTCAAAATAGTCCTTGGGTGGATCCTATAAAATGTTGTTTTCAGGATTGTACCTTATCCAAAACGGCAGCCTGCCAGCGGGAACATAGTTTCAAAGGTCTCCCCTGAAACTACCGAGCCAATGAGAACTAGACCTCAGTAACAAGTGTTTTTGGTTGGTCCTCTACAAAATGTTGTTTTTCGATTTGTCCGTTGTCCAAGATGATAGTTTAACGATACACCCTAAGGGAAAAACATTTTGAAATCATCTAATCTTCAAGGACTGGGCCAACTTGAACCAAACTTTGCCATTATAGTCCTTTTGTGGTCCCTATAACAGTTATTTCCCAGGTTTGTAGCTTATCCTAGAGCACCACCAGAAGGAAACATAGTTTAATATTGGACTAAATATTCAAAGATTTTCTCTAAAACTAATGAGTTAATTGGAACCAAACTTTGCCACAATAATTATTATGTGGTCCCCTGCATTTTTTTTCTTCCAAATTCCTCCTTATTCAAGATGCTAACAAGACCCTTAGGGATAACGAATTAAGAATAAATTAATTTCCAAATGAATACCGAAGCAAGAGCCAAAATCATACATCCAGAATCCATGGCAATATAAAGATTACATACAGACAAAGAAAGTAAACGACCAAGATGAAACAAACAGTACATATAATAAACTCCACAAAAATGAAGCACTAACAGTGTGAACCTCTAAAAAAAGGAGTGTCATCAGCTGCTCCGGAAGCATGAACTGCTTCACATGTGACACGACATTTTGTTCTCTGAAACTACTGAGCCAATGAGAACTAAACTTGTAAACTACAGTCTTTGGGAAGTTTCCTACCCAGAAAGTTTTTTTAAACTTTTGCTTTATCTATTTTTCTCTAAAACCACTGCGCAAATTGAAACATAACTTACCAGTATGTTAGCCAACGTCCAGGTGTGTGAAACATACTCTTGAAGTCCCATTGTTTATAATCTTATCCTAGATATTGTATTTTGGGGTTCCTGATGAACTTTCAGTACCCACCACCTTAGCAAGACAGTCTATAAAAGTTTTTCTTACAATCAAACACAACTTTGTACAAAGATTAGTCTGCAAATGCTATGACCTGAATTACTTGGAGCTTTACTAGAGGATCGGCACATATATTGGACATTTTGTTCTTTATCGGCGTTTTCATACAATTAACAGTAATCAGGTTTGGCAATGTCCAAGACGTGTTGTCTTTTGGCAAAGTCCTCAACTGCATCCATCATATCTTGAAACTTTACTTTTAATTGATGTGTTTGGGTTACAGAATTTGAATCTTTTGCAACGGTATGTCGGAATTTAAGTGTGCAAACGATATCTAGGTCGCCATGTTATGACGTACTAGAGATGTTTCACATTAGAGATTACCGGATAACTGACGAATCATACGAACGTAACAACTTATCATGGGAAACAAACACATCATACGAAAGGGGATCTATCAATTTGTCTGTTTTGTTAAAATTAATAATTTGCATTTTTGGCTTACTCAATCAATCAATCAATCACAATATTCTGTTTTATATTTATGTGCTTGATAACTAACACCTTGACTTTTTTTTAATGATTTGGACATACTTCTCTATCAAAAGTTATAACATGTACATGTAGAGAACAATCGAGTATGGTAAGGTAAACTCGATTCACCTGTTATGTGAGTATGGTAAGGTAAACTCGATTCACATGTTATGTTGTGTAGGCTATAACTATTTCTCAGGAGTAACAAAAGGGTATTAAAGTAATATTTTGAAAGAGGATCAACTTTAACCTAGTATAATTTCAAAATTTGACGAATATTTCTTTTCTGTTGACTTCATTCCGCAG
This sequence comes from Modiolus philippinarum, assembly GCA_002080025.1. Classification (NCBI taxonomy): domain Eukaryota; kingdom Metazoa; phylum Mollusca; class Bivalvia; order Mytilida; family Modiolidae; genus Modiolus; species Modiolus philippinarum. The sequence goes on from MJUU01027450.1 coordinate 24,660, forward strand.
TTGTATGTACATTATTCCGTTTGATTGAAACCACCTGTTAAATTACAGAGGATCTCTTAATCATTTATTTAATTCAAAAATGTTCGATGCACATCTGCATAAAGAAAATGTCGTTGGAAATTTTTTTATTTCAGTGTCAGGAAATAATATTGAGCATTTAATAAGCTACCCATAAAAACAAAATATGAAATCCGAAAAAAAAAATAAAAAATAGCCGGAATACACTGTATTGCTACACAAGAAGGATGATATTGTAGCTTTCATAGTTCCCATTGGATATTTTTATTCCCATAGGAACAATCACGTATTGTTCGTAAGAACTTTCCTTATAAATCCAATGGAAACCTTTTAAAGTCTCTTTGGAGCAAAATATCCTATGGGAATAACAATTTCATATGAACTATGAAAGTTTCAATGAGAAATACGAATATTCCTATGAGATTTATTGGCATTGTGACACATTAGAGTCCATATTGGGTTGATGAACCACGTAGACCTACACTTTCTTTTTACCAATGTGAACTGACATTATGTATGCCTTATGTTCTGCTCTAAGAACTCTGGAAAAAAAGAATGATATTGCATAAAAATATCCAAAACATGGTTGCTAAATCCTATTTTTGTTCATATAATGAATTTAGCCTCTATAGGTCCCTGATTATTGGAAGCTGAAAACGTTACGTTGTCCAAAAATGAAAAAAAAAAAACAAAAAAAAAAACATTAAAATACGATAAAAAAGATAACCGACCTGTAGGTCAATATGAAAAAATTTCATTTCGGCTCAATTGGCCCTAATTCTGAAAAGGGTAGGCAACAAACCAAATCTTTAACTATAACCTTTACTCTGAGCAAAATGAACATTATGCTTTTATTTTGATCCATCTTCTATAGAACAGGTTGTCTAACAATCTTTGTTTTTATCTGTTACCGTTTTTGCCATGTCTTTGGACTTCGATTTTTGTAGTCAGAGCTTCCCTTATTCCTTCGGTATTCTACTGTCGTTGTTCCATTAGTCCTCAGACGACAATGTCGACGACTGTGTCATACCAAAATACGACCGCACTTTTTTCGGTCGTGTAAAGATCGGTATATTTAGTAGTTTCCGCTTCAAATCGACGAAGAAGCAAACTGAACATGATTTAAAAAATTAATTTTTGGAAGTCTAAATGGCATCTGAATTTAAAATGTGCACTATAAAAGCATCCTATTATAAGAATACATTAATTTTGTACAAGTCTTGTTAATCAATTTTATAAAATCTCGTGAGGATTCCTGTTAGCTTACATTTAACAAGTATGTAAAATATGTCTATGCATGTTCGTAAAATAAAATTACATTTTTTTTGTTTTCCATTTTTCATCGTAATAAAAATTTCATTTCATAGTTTTAAATTTCGCACAGATTTTAACACAAATTAGACCTTCAATAAAAAATCGCAAAAAAATTTCACGCATACTAATCAAAGTGACCGACACTTTTGAAGACTTTCATCATGTGAATGGATAAATAAGTCATAGAAACGACTTCAAAACTCATGGAAACGACTAAACAGCACATGCGAATGGCTTTATAACTCGTGGGAACTCCTTGCATGCATATTGTCACATAAGTATATTATATAAATTCGTATTTTAAAAGTAAAATATATCATATGATAAATAAACTAAACAAAACGTGTATTTCGTAGTTACTGTGAGCACTATGTGAAGTAGTTACGACTGTTTCGTATATCAACATCCGGTACAAAATTTCTAATATTTAACTTTAACATTAATATGCATGGTGATATGTTCACATTTTATTTTATCTATAAAACTTTTTAGGTTATATTTATTCATATTTATTATATTTTGTCTGTTTATTTATATTGAATAATTAACTGCTCCCATATTGTACATTTGGTTCGTTCGTACAGTTCGTCAGTTATCCGGTTATCTCTATTTTAACGAAAGAGAACCTAAACCTAACCTAGTTATTGCACAAAATTCAAAAAGCGACAGTAAATATAAAATTGCAAACACTTCCAATTTCAATGTTGTGTTTCCTTAACTAAATAATTTTATAGGCCATGTATTTGAAAAATCTTCATTTTGAACCATATTTCCTTCGTAAATCGCTACGTCTCTTTTCGTCGCTTTCGTGTGTACTTGTGATTTACGAAAGAGACGACCGAAAGACATTCGAGTTGTCCTTCTTAAATTTAAAAATAGATCAGTCATGCATTTCTCATTATGTCATTTGTGAAGTAACAGTCCGACTCAACAGTACAAAGTGTAAGAAATAAAATTTTATTGGTGTTAACATGCAATACTTGAACCATGTGACCAGTAAACATTCATAATATCTATTATATATTTTGTGCATTTTACACGCCGGGAGGGGGGGTCTTTATAAATAAGACATCTGAATTTCTCTCATTTCATTGTATCAAATCAAATCTATTAAATATGTTCAAATACATATTAAACAATGCTAATTGTGTCCGTTTAATGAACAAATACAATCAGGTCACGTTGAGAATTCCTCTTGAACAATAGAGAGTTTATCTGTATTGAAGTTTAGTAAATGCATTTTGTTTGTGATATCCATTTCAAATTTGGTGGTGTAAAGTTGGATATACAAAGAATTATATGGTATTATCTGGATCTCATCGTATGCTATGTATATTTTATTGTTTAGGCCTACTTGCTGATCTTTCTTATATATTCTATTTTATTTTGTGATTATGTGGTTTTTGTTGTTGTTGTTGTTGTTTTTTTTTGTTTTTTTTAGGGGGTGTCTCATCTGTAGTAAAGCAGTAAAGCATGCCACATGATTTACTAATTCTAGAACAGATAAAAATTTCGAATCTTGAATGGCGAATGATTTCAAGCTTTTCCGTCTCCCATTCTATCATTCATTTCTCTTTCAGTTACATTATTATTTTTTTATAATACACGTGACTTTACAAACAAGGGAGTTTACTGGTATTGTGTATACTGATAACAGTGTTTTTTTGTCTGTTGGTTAGTTCTGTCATTCTATTTTCGAGGGGACGGAGACGGTGACACATTTTATGAAAAAAGTGGATTTAACAATGTTTAACATTTGGCACGTGCATGAAAAATGTGGAACTTCGAATTCATGTCATCAAAAGTGCGAATTTTTATTCGATTGCCTGAGACAGGGTCCCTGCGAAAAGTGCTCGAGCATGTTAGCATGCTATTTCTTATTTCGAAGTTTTTTTTTCTAATAATGCATTGTATCTTTTTTAAATTGTCTCATGTTACCAACTGAAGGAAATGTCATTAATCAAGCGTCTCCTTACAGTCAGAAAAGTCAGCGGAAATAAATAGGGATGTGTTGATTAAATTGATCAATTTTAAATTGAAAAGATAATGTCAAGACTTTTATTCCAAATTAAAGGCTTTGTAGAAAAATGATATTTACGTTAGAAACAAACAAACAAACAAAAACAACAAAAACAANAAAAAAAAAAAAAAAAAAAAAAAAAAAAAAAATGCCGTCCTAGATCAGCTTAAAACGATAAGTTGATATGCTAATTGCGCTTCATACATTTTAGTTTTAGAAATTAGAAAATTCTTCTTGTTTTATTGCCATTTTCCCTATGCACAGAATTTTTCGATATCGCCAGGTCATTGTGATTTCAGTAAATTCAGTAATTAGCGAACTGGTATGCAATAGTATCAACCGGGAATTTGTTTGTTGATAGAACTTCATAGTGCATAGAGAAACAAATTCTTATTAATAAGAGTAGCCTTGCTGTCAAAAGTTCTATACCTTGCGCCGTGAAAATATCCATATGGTTCGTGTTTGAAGCAAGTTTAATCCACACTAGTTATAAGTCGATATAGAAAGTAAAAATTTGGCGTTTTTGGTACAATTTATTCATTTCTTAATACTAATTGTACAGGATTTCGCTATGTTGATCTTCTTTGTATCCAAATAGAGTTGAACATATATTAACTGACAATGTTTGGTGATTTCACCGACTTGACAAACTACCAATGAGAGGGTGCACTCGACAAGTAAAAGACTCTACAAGATTCGATTTTTATGTGAATGATGTCTAATGTTACACGTGTAAGGCAAGGATGATGATTTTAATAAGCATGACAAACAAATGTATTTAGTCACTGTCTTAAAAATAACCTATAAATAATATTGGAAATGAATAACATAATATTTTCAGCTAATGATCCCCTTGTGTCATTACGGGCCGCCACGAGGCGGTCCGTTATTTGATATAGGATTTGTACGAATGACATGATTTACCGCGGAATGAATATAGTTGATAGTACATGTAAAAAAATACAAGTCTCAAAAAATAATGATTTGGATGTTTCAAACTTTCATTTTTTTTTTAAATCAATTTTAATGTCTTTCATGATCATATACCTGAAGTTTTCAGTTAAAAAAATGGTTGTCATGGATACATGAATGTTTTGAAGCAAATTTAGAATCGATTTTTAATTGGATGCCTTGAAGGAGTTGAAAAGGCATACTTGAAAATTCAGTAATAAACTCCTTTAATATAATCACCATGTTGTAATTTATAATTAAGTTTAATTCCATCTTTATTATTGATTCAAAATATAATTGTGATAATGTATACATAGTGTAAACACATGTACAATAAATACATGTAGATCATCAAAACAAAATGATTTTTTATCGCCTGACGGGTCTTTAATTTATAGCATGAATTCGTTCCACACATTTCTCGCGGATTTATTCATAATCATATAATTATGCGTTTGAGAGCACGAAATTAAGGTACCCTTATATGCAATAAATGTCACAGGCAACAAGATATAGGACTTGCTTTTCCATCATTCACAGGCATTGACACTGTCAGCTTTTATGTTTTGTGATTTGCTCTAAATAGGAACATACATGTCCATTTTGTACACAATTGCTTCACTCCCATGAAAAAAATGCAAAATTTTAAAATTTCAACATTATGCGGCCTATAATTTGACGCTTGCGTCAATAATTTTCTTGTTTAGGTTGTGGTTCGTCGGTTTACGTCGAGTTTCGTCAGAATGTGAAATATCTCTAATTAACGGGACTATAAATCACAAATTGACACAGTATAAAAACGTTTGTTTTTTCTACCCTTTATACAAACTGAACATAAAGTTTCTGCACTAAAAATGGAAAACGCAGATTCACCTATTGATTAGTAGGGAATGACGAAACATATTTGGTTAAGAACCACACCAAGTCAAACAAGAGGTACTCTGGGAATCACCGAATGACGTCATCAAGATATTTGATCGACAATATTTATGTCGAATTTTGGAGGCCGCGTTTTTCAACAGACAATTTGGATTCACATGGGAACTAACTGCGCACCACGTTTAGCCGACACTTTCCTTTACTCGAATGTGACCAAGCTTTAACAAGGGCTAACGCAAAAAAAAAAACAAAAGCATTTAGCCCAGTCTTTTAATTTCAGCTTCCGCTACATAGACGAGGTACTTTTAATTCTCTTAATAATCCAAAATCCAAAAGCAATCGGCAATAACTAGCTGTATAAATAGACAAATACAAAATCACACGAATATCATGATACAATCTTAGATTATAAATATGCAACATGTAAACAACAAGGTTACAAGGAAGAGATGGCAGGAAAGTCCTACAATAGCCAAAAATCAAAATTAAATGTCACAATCCATACACAAGGGAAAAAAACCCAAAAAGCAAAAGACAAATATAAACAACGATAGGAATTTGGGATAGCCGGACTTGGTACCGGCACTAGTAAAAGCTAGCAGTAGGGTTAAACGGGGTTATGGGTACCCAATCTCGCTTTTCTCTTTCGCGTTTCCCTGTAGTATAATCAATATACAAATATAACCCAATACAGGTAGACTGGACAAGAATAAAACAAAACGTAATTATACCCCAAGAAACGAAGTTGCGGAGGGTATATAGTTTTTGGTCCGCCCGTCTGTCTGTCTGTCATCACTAAGGGGAAACATCATTTGTCCGGATAACTCCTACAGTTTTTAAGATAGGAAGTTTTTATTTTGCAGGACGATTGTGCATATATCAAAGATGTGCAGGCTACTTGGATTTTGATTTTTGATAATTTTTGACAAAAATACACATTGATGAACTTTGTCATTTTTATGCATAATATTGCTTGTATGGTATATCACTTGTCCGGATAACTCCTCCTACAGTTTTTAAGATAGGAAGTTTTCATTTTGCAGGTTGATTGTGCATACATTAAAGGTGTGCATGCTACTTGGGTTTTGATTTTTGATCATTTTTGACAAAATAACACATTGGTGAACTTTGTCATTCTTATATATAATATTGATTATGGGGTACTTTTGGAGTTCAATAATGCAGGATTCTCTGATATGTGGGGGGCGTGGGGTATGTGAGCTTGCTCACTAAGGTTCTTGAATCTAGAAAGATGTGTCAAGGAGTGCTCACCGTACTTTTTTTAAACGCATGTCATTATCAGGTTAAAATATTCAGATATAAATGGTTAAACAATTTATGTAATTGTTTTATGTACATATGAAGTGTTTTCGGGATTTTTTCTCATCATTTAATATTGCCAACAACGAAAGACATTTAGTAGTTAATAATGCAGCTTCAATCGATCATCCCATTACTAAAATAAAATATTTTGTTTGAATTTACGTTAGTTTGATTTTTTGAAATGTCAGTTTTTTATATTCGTTTGCAAATAATCCGCTCCACTCAGCATTTTAGCAGATGCCTAATCTTATATATAAAATCTAACATGGAAGGAAAGAACAATTCAACTATGTTAAATCGTCAGATCTAACATCTGTAATAAAGTTCATTGGAAGTTTTCATTTCATTTCAGTAAGATTAAAGCGATATTAAGTCAAACTAAAATCTATCTAATGAAGTTAATTAATTTTAATGTTTAATTTGGTGAAGATAGTTTGTTACTCTGGAAGCAAATGATCCCTGTTAAAGTTTATATATGCACGTTATTATTGTTCCTTTGGGAAATAAATAATTCACAAATATAACCTTTCTGTCGAATGAACTCTTGACTCGGTCAAGTTTATAACTTGTACCTTTCTAATGGGGTCATCTGAACGCTTATAAAGCCTGATTGTGTGGAAATAAAAAGTTTGGCTAGTTTAAACAAAATTGAATAAACAGGCCTCTACAATAACTTTTTTCAAACTTGTCCCAAACTGAAGATTTACTCGTCCGAATGAAATTATCACTTGTCCGAAATATTTGACTGAATATCCAAAAAGGGTATCAAGAAGAAAAATAAAAATCAAAGAAAAAAGTTATTTGATAGAAATGAGACATGCTGACATAGGCTTATGTACCTAGGCTTATGTAGTTTAAAAAAAGAGTACATTATACTGAAGACAAAACTAGTAGAAAACTTTTCTAGTTGTTCCTAGGTATTCTGAAGTAAATCATTATGCAAGTATGTACATATTTTTTGAAAATCTGGATACTAGACATTACTAAAAAATAGTTGGTATATGAAAAGACTTGACAGACTTGATTGGGGTTAACAATTATTCTTTGAAAAATACAATAGTAACAAAAAAATGCTAGAGTGGTGATTCATACATTTTTAATGGGGACCTGTCTAGCTATAGATGTTTCTTCATTCAGTCTTCCTATTACAAGATTTCATTCATAAGATCATGATATGAACTTTGCAGATACATGTACAATGGGAAACATGTTACTTTCAATACTATTTTCTCTTGCATTGAATTTAAATAAATTGAAAGAAAATTCTTGAAATTGTGCCCGAAAATTCCCTTGTTCCATTGATGTCAATAATAAGTACCGGTGCGAGTGCGTTTCTTTGTTCAAATTTCGTTTCGCTTAAGAATCCGTATTTTTATTTCGTTTCGTCTTACGATCGGTATTATCAAAATGGCGGACACAAGTGAAAACGTAAATGTTTACGTTGAAATCGGTCAATATTTTCGTTCTTTGTGAATGGTTCATGATAAAAATTTTGTTTTTTGAGGAATATAAATGTGATATATTCCTGATTTTTCTCATTAAGCATCGTTGTGGGGGATTTGAACTCCTAGTTTGACAAAAATTTTAACTTGTCCCGACGGACAAGCGACTTCCAAATTTCACTTGTCCGACAGACGTATCCACTTGTCCCGGGCAATCGGACAAACGGTATTGTCGAGGCCTGAATATGTTCCGAATGTAGCAAAACAATTAATTTTACTGGTTTAAAATTATAGGTGTGCATTATATTACAAGAGCTTTTAGTTCATCGTATTTTAAGTTGACCTTGAATTGTTTTTTTTTTTTTTTTTTGCAAATATTTTATCCCGAGCATCAGCGAGCCCGTGTTGAAATGACAATAAAAAATTGAGTTAAAATGGTTTATTTCGATTCTAATATGAAATTCAGCATATTTTCTAACACGAAAATTCCATCTTGCCTTTATAGAAATATACTGTAACTAGTGCTTCATTCTTTGTGTTGCACTCCTCGGTGAATGCCCATGTTACTTCATTTGGCCCCAACTTTCGATATTTTTGGTATCTTCCTTTTTCAGACCAGTTTTGGGTTATGGCTTTCTGTATTATTTGATTTGAATGCTGCCGATGAGAGGTAACTCCGGGAAACACGTCTACATAACAAGAACATTTACCGTTTTACTATGCAACTTATTTTTTTTATATCTACAATAGAAGAGGTCTCTAAGTCAGTATATAACTGATTACAGAAAAATTTGATGGAAAATACGGAGAAGAAAAGAAACGTTCTCTTATTCTATTTCACGGTCAACAATATGATAGAAAATTCTTATCATCTCCGCTGGCTATGACTTTGAGTCCGTGGTTCATTAGACATAAACTTGTCATTCAAAGAACTTTTCCTCTAAAACTACTGGGCCAATTTGAACCAAACTTGGCCAAAATAGTCTTTAGTTAGTTCCGTGCAAAGACGTGTTTTTCAGGTCCTCATTTTATCCAAGATGGTTGCCAGCGGAAACATAGTTTTAGCATTGGACCACATGGGAATACACATTCAAAAATTTCCTCCTCTGAAACTGCTGAGCCATTCGGATCCAAACATGACGTAGTCCCCTGTTACAAAAGTGTTTTTCAGGTCAGTGCTATATCAAAAATGGCCACCAGCAGGGATAATGATTTTTCAATACTATACTGCTATTCATTTCGGAATTAATTTAACATTAGACCTTTTTGTTTAAACACATTCAAACATCATCTCCTACGAAACTGCTTGCTGAGCTACCTAGACCAAACTTAGCCACATAGTCTTAAGGTGGTCCCTTGCAAAAATGTGTTTTTCGCATTAGAGAGATATCCAAGATGGCCGCCAGCGTAGGTCATAGTTTTAACATTGGATCCTATGGAAAAACACACTCCAAAATGCTGAGCCAACTGGAACCAAATATTGCCATAAAAGTCTTTAGTTGACCCCCCTGCAAAAACGGCTTTTGTCAGGTCGTCGCTATATCCAAGATCACCACCAGTGGGAAACATAGATTAAACATTGGATCATATGAAAAACTACATTCAAAGATCTTCTCCTCTGAAGCTGCTGAGCCAATTGAATTAAAAAAAAATGTTTTCTTTGAATCAAAATTCATGACAGGATTAGATTTAAAAAATAAAAAATGTCATAAATTGGTTCTCAACAATCAAACAAAACCATCGATCTACAGCTTCATGGACTGGTTCAGGTCATGGTCACCCATACACAACATACACGCGTAGGTATTTATCGTACGTATTACCAGCTTTGACTAGAGCAATACGAGTCAGGTTCAAACTTGTGCTGGACCGGATCCAGCCAGCTTAACCCTAGTTTCTTATTAAGAATCAGGGGCTGGCCAAAACAAAAACTAGGCAAGAGGATAATTGCGACTTGCGATATTGTATTCTCCAATTACGTGACAACTCACGCAAAGAAACAATATTAATAATTTTGGGGTAAATTGACAGTAGTTTTACTATGTTTATGTCTAACAAGACAATAACATGCAATAAAGGCTACAGAAAAATAGTCTATTACCAATGTGTGCTGCAGGTAGCAATCTTTTCTAACCTGCCAAAAAGTAAGTAAATCTTTGTCGTTGTATGTGCATTTGCAATACAGGTAAAAAAAGATTTGTTGCTATTTGCATATCTTACACTATGTACAATCATTGCCATATCTAAAAATGATTGATTAATTAATTGGAGCTTAACATCTCAGCCATATCAGGACAAGAAAAAATCAATCAACTCAAAAATACAAGCAAACAAATAAAGAAATAACCGGGGCATTTATTCCTGATTGGAAATGGGGAGAAATGGGTAGGAGTAGGAAATTAAGCCGTCCATACGAGACCCTGTGACTAAACAGAACATATAATAATTGGAGCAGCTGTTCCACTACACTCCCCGTCTTATATCCTGGGATATTACTACAATTTCAGTGTTTACACTTATCATTAAACAAAATATGAAATAAATGATCTGTTAAATCCGTCACACAGTAGTATCCATTGGTACTAAATATATATATATATATAATGTACACTATGTCCGTGGTATGTTGTCGGTTTTCCATCGACAATCACTCTTCCTTCTGCTTTTCTAATGTGTTCATCAGATCCTGCGTATTTCATCGATGTGACACCAGCCGTTCAATTCGGTTTGCAGGTGTTTTTATCCTTCGTGTAAATTCGGTTTGCAGGTGTTTTTATCCTTCGTGTAGAACACGTTTTAAAGGATTCCTGTTTCTTCGCCGGGGGGTTTGTGTTATTGTTAACCCGACAAATCCTGCGTATTTGTGTGCCGTTGGGCCCGTGTCATGTGGCGCGTAGCTTATATCTATAGCTTCTCCATTGACAAAGATCTTTTTCCTACAATCCTGTATGACTTTTGCTTTTATCAAAAAGTCGAGAACTAGTTGCATGTTGTCTTCAACTGAGGCGACATAGAGGTCTATTCTATGCCTCGTTTTCCCCTTTGTATCACAACGGGTTCAGTAAGAAAATGCTTTAATATACTGTGAAAGTACTTTTATTCGTGGATGTCAATTTTCGTGGATTGCAGACAAGTCGTTAGTTCGTGGGTTCTTAAATTCGTGGTTTGAGACTTTCCACAGTACAAAACAAGGGGAGATTTGTATTTCGTTGGGTATCAAATTTCGTTGTTAAAGTCAACCACGAAATCCACGAATTTGGTACCCCACGAACAATAGTACTTTCACAGTACATGTCTTTCCCAGCTCCGTGCATGTTAATGTACCATCTAATAGGCGGTTTTTGTTGGAGTGATTGATATGCACTTTCCGATTCGACAGTCACTTCAGACGCGGTGTCAACGTCCGAAATAACTGGTTTGTCCTGGATCTCTAAGTTAAGGCGTAACATAGCAGATTTCCCAAGCTCATATACTGTGGGAGCTTTTCAACGGTCAATCACTGCGTATTCCTTCTGTGTCATATTACAATCAGGTTCTGACTCGGTACCTGTGTCAATAGACTTCTTAGTCTTTAGTTTCGTGTTTGGTTCCATACAATTCGCCAACTGATTCAAGTTTGACTTCAGTTTTAAACGCGGGATGTCCCTGCAGCTAATACTAGCTTCAATAGAGTCCCCAACAGCTAGTGTTGTAGGGTACGTGCCTTCTTGTTGGACGGACACATGTTTTATCACAGGCTCTTCATGCTTTGAAGACGCGTTTTTTAAACTCTTCTTTTGTCTGTTCTGATCTAAAATATCTTTGAGAGAATTTCTCTGCGTTTCCCATTCATGGGTCAAGTTCTCTAAAACGGGCTGGTCCCAGTTTATTGTCTCTTGGATTAAATCTCGAAAGAGAAGTTCCCCGCGTGTGATAACGGGAGCAACGGGTTCGAGTGGATCGTAAATCCTGTTGATGGCTGAAAGTATTCCTTTACGAGTTATCATCAGCCTTCAAGCCTATTTTTTTCAAATTGAAGCGAGATCACTCGCAGCAAATGTAGCCATAAATTCGGGACTATTTGAGGCAAAATTTAAACTTAACGAGTTGAGAAGGAGCGGGAAATTAATCTGACAATAACGTAGAAATCACGGGTTACGAATTCAATAACGTTCCTTTCATGTTTCGGTTATGCAGAATGTGCAGCTTTAATATGGCCGACTGTGGCGACAGCAGATAACGGTTTTTTTCATTGTAGTTCTGACCACTGGTCTGACCACTGGTCTGACCACTTTGTTCATGTCTGGATAAACTAGACTATGGTCTTCTGTGCATGTCTGCTTCGCAGCCAAGAGCTGTGCAGGTCCAAGTAGCCACTCGCTTTGATGAATTTCACAATCTTGAATCGATCTCGTACCCAATTTGAGGGTTCACTCGATTGGAAGGTAGTTCCACGGTTCCGGAGTACAGTGTTTCCGGATATTCTCTGATTTTTCAAGAGTTGTTGCGGATTTTTCCACATTTTCTTGAGACGTGTGTATCTCAACGTTGTCCAAATTCATCGTTGTTTGCAGCTAATCGTCTGTGACGTTCGTTCCGTATGATCGTTCAAAAATTGTCTCTATCCAAGAGGTTGTTTTGCACGTGAAACCTTGTACGCAAGTGATGCCATTTTTGTCTCGCCCGTGACGAAAGTCGCGGAAAGCGAGACATATGCGTACAAAGTATGGCGGTGGCGGCGACAGCGACGTAAACTTTCATGTTAAGATTTTGTGATTAGGTCATTTTCTCAGTACCTATAAGTGGTAGGTCAATGATATTTGGTATATAGGTTGGTCTTGAGAAGTATATGAGAGTCTGCTATCTGGCTTTTATCTGTGACAATTTCACGGTCCAATGAACATGTTAAGTTTTTGTGCTTAGATTGGTTTCTCGGTAACTATAAGTGGTAGGTTAATGATTGTGACTTTGCCCCGTCTCTAGCTACAAAAGTGTGTTTTACATTTAGCTTTGTAATAGGGTATAGCATGGCAGGACTGGTTTCTCCAACACTCCAACAACTACTCATCCAAAATTTAGTCGTTGAGCGAATGGTGCATTGCCATCATTTGTATCTGTCCACTGAACGAGCACCTGATGTGCTATGAGAAGATCCCGTCCAATCAACAACATGATCATGTAACTGTCATCAATTGGTTGTAGCTGGCTAGCAATGTCTCTCAAGTGTTAGCGGTTCTGTGTATTTTCCGGTGTCGGAATTTCACCCCGATTGTTGGGTAATATTATCACATTCAAGGAGTTGCGGTAGATCAAATGCGCATTGCCGTAAGTAAGTAAGTAAGTAATTATATTCTTTATTTAATGAGGGTGACTAAATTAGACTTGATCTAATTTTCATTGAGGCCCTCCAATCATTCATCAACTAATTTCATACATATTTAAACACAATCAAAAAGCATAATAAATAAATAAAGAAGCATGAATACAACACATGTATCAATATTTCAAGTAAACCATTTCAAGTAATGATTGAAACAAAGCTCCTTAAATAAAGACAATTTTTATATTGAATGGCAAGTCATTCCATATTTTAACTGCGGAATATTGAAAAGATTTTTTATAAAAATTTGTATTTGGTCTATTTAAAAATATATCATCATTTTCTACAGATCTCATATTATAACTGTGAACTTCATTAACTGATTGTAAAAATAAGTATTCTGGAACTTGACCACTTACTACTTTAATATACATCAATACATACTTTTGATATTTGACTCTTTCAACAAAAGGTAACCATTTTAAGGAAGAAAACATAAACTTTGATGAAACTGTTTTGTCACGATCAAGTATTATTCTGGCAGCTCTTTTCTGGAGTTTTGTAATTCTATCTGATTCCTTTTTATGTACCTTCCCCCCCTGGTGAACTGCAGTAATCAATTTAACTCATTTAAAGTGCCATTTTTGAAGAAATAATCTTTCATACTTTATTTACATAATACCCCTATTCAAAATTTTCATCCATTTCAATGCCAAAACGTTTATGGCATTTGATATTTTAAATTGGGTTTTCGTCAATTCTTATACACAGTTCTGGCAATTTAACAAGTTTTTTTGGAGCAAATCCTCATACACTTAGTTTTGTGTATGTTTATTACTATGCTGTTTTTATCACACCAACATGTGACAGCATTAACATCATTTTGCAGCTCATTGTTTATATTTTCAACATATTTGTCATGAAAGTGTAATGTTGAATCATCTGCAAATAAATCTATACTTGATTTATTTATATGAAGGGATAAATCATTTATATATATTATAAATAAAAGAGGTCCTAAAATTGAACCTTGAGAACACCGTATCTTACTGTATGTTTATCAAATTTTATATTTCAACAATGGACTTCTTGCTTCCTATTTGATAAATAAGATTTTATCCGATCTAAAGTATTTCCCCCGACATGATACAAGCCAAGTTTTTCCAAAAGAATAGAATGATCAACCAGTCAAAGGATTTACTGAAATCGATGAAAATAGCCCCAACTACTTCATCATTATCTAAATATTTTAGCCTTCGTCAATAAGTTTGGTTAGTGCAGTCTGACAAGAATTACCTTGTCTTAAACCCGACTGTGATGTGTGAAACATTTTGTTACAACTATTTAAAGTATTTGTACAATTGAGTACAAACATGATTCTCAACTAATTTTGAAATAGAGCACCGATATTGGTCTATAATTTGACGGAGCTTTATGAATAGGGTTTACCCTTGCATATTTTAATTTTTCTAGAAACTGACCACTTGTAATACTTTTTTATTAAAAATGTTAGGGATGAAGCTATAATTTCTGCGCCAAGTTTCAATATTCTAGGGCCAATTTTGTCAAGACCAGCTGATTTACTCGAGTGTAAGTGCCTTAACTGCGAATAAACTTCCGCTACCGTTATAAAATTCAATTCAAATGAGCAGTGTCTTTGAAGCCTGCTAGAAATAAATGTTTGTAGTAATGTGAAATTCATATCGGATTCTTTATTCCCTATAAGTTTCTCGGCAATCGAGGAAAAAATGATCATTTAAGGAATTAACCATATCTTGTGGATTGAAATGAGCATTATTTTCATAATCTAGTTTGCATGGGAACGTATTACTAGTATCTTACTTTGGATGTAATTCCATTATATGAGTCCAGAGCTCTTTAGATTTTTTGCAATTAGATATGGCGTTTTGGTAGTATTTCTTCTTTGCTTCATTAATCAAAGATTACCGTCCAGTGATTCTACGATGAAGTTCTTTCCCTACCGACTTGAGGTCAGACTTGTATCGAACATGTTGACAAGCTATAGTTTACGGGTTGCTCTTTTACATTGAACAAGCTAAAGAACTTTGAAGAAGCTGAAGACCTGTTGCTTTGTTTATCAATCGTGGCGGAAACTTGACAACCTTGTCTGACTTGTACTTGTGGTATACACTCACTGGCAGTATTTTGGCATATGGCTTGCCACTGTTTGTAATTCCAGAGACTGACTGACTGTGTCTGTATCCGTTGACTTATCTGGGACTTGTGACTTGTGGCGTCATGGTGACTTCAAGATGAAGAACAACAATAAAAGCGTTGTTCCATTGCTGTGTTTTACAATGAATTTGTAGAGATTTTGTCTCATTTGTATTTACTCCATATCCCTTCATTGTTAATTTGTGACTCCCCACCATGCTTTTGTACAGGTGAACGGGATTGAACAGTCGACATCTTGGATATCGCAACATGCAATGCAATAGGGTGCGATTCGCTGCCACAGTCTTTGCATTCGTGTAGAGCAATTACGGCTGATGTGAGCCGTTGACTAGCAACACTTGTAGCATACGTTATTTTCCCTGAACAATCCGTACCTCCAGGGATTTGGCTTTGAAGCTCTTGTACTCATTTAATGGGTGATTCATCTTGTGCAAAATACAAATATCTAAACTTTCTTTACCGATATCGCATCAGTATTTCTGTCTATTTCAGTCCTTGCGTGGTGCGTGTGGTGATTCTTGGTCTTTTCAAAGATTGCTGCTGAGTAAGCTGAGTAATTGGCTTCTTCCTGATTTGATTATTGTAGTCCACAATTACAGAATACGGTCGTTCTTTATTTTGCATATTTCAGATATGAAATTGCAAAATTCCTGATTGGTGGAAATGGTACGATATGCTTTACAGCTGACTGATCTCGCGCTTCATTTCTCCTTGTGCCCATACGGTAATTTGCGAGCTATCGGTATCATTCCTGACGACTAGTCGAAGTATGCCAGTTTGCTGGTTTTTTCTTTACAAACTGGATCTCTGTGAGAATGTTGTGCAAGTCATATAGCCGCTTAGAATCTTTATTCATCAGTTTAGGAAATTTATCCAATGTTTGTTTGAATGAAGCCTCTAACATCTCAGGTGCGCCGTATAATTTTATCATCTAGACGTGTCCAAGTTACTTAAAACCAAAAGACGGATTATGAACACTACAAACTTGTATGCTTTCAGCATATTTGGACGATTCTGGTATTAACCATTAACGCTATTTTTTTTTTTTTTTTTTTTTNCACACTTGTATGCTTTCAGCATATTTGGACGATTCTGGTAATAACCATTTAACCATTAACGCTAGTTCTTTTTTTCAGAAACGCCTTTTTCTCTCAATCGTAGCTAAGAAGTTTGATTTCCAGCCCAAATAAATCCCTGTGTTGTCCTTAAACTTTGTTAGCCCGGTATATAGGGCCTTCATCTACCGTTACAATCGTTACATCCTGAGTTTGTCCACCACTTGTTCTTCTTTGACCAGATTTCTATCAGAAAATCCGCATTGTTGCTTGAAATGATACATACTTGTGAATTGCAAATTCAAAAACATTTACAGATACATGAAAGGTTAAAGAGTCCAATATTGGAAAAAAATCAAATGAGCCCACAGTAAATAATTATATATCTATATTGGATTAGTTGCCATTTTTTGTCAATATTTCACATTTTTACCCCCTTTTTAGCTCATTTGCCTATGCCAAGGTGAGCATGGCGTCCATCGTCCGTCGTTATCTTTTCATTCAAAGCTTTTCTCCTCTCAAACCACTTCACCAATTTGAACAAAACTTGGTCACAAAAGTCCTTCGGTGTTTTCCTTCACAAATTGTGTATGGCTTGTCCTCACCTCATCTAAGATGGTTGCCAGTTGTAAACATAGTTAAACGAAGGGACCCTAAGGGAAATCAATTGAAAGATCTTCTTCTCTGAAAATACAGAGCCAATTGGAACCAAACTTGTTCACGATAGTCCTTGGTTGTCCTCTTCAAAGTTTGTGATTTTTTTGTTCGTACCTCATACAAGACGGCTTCCAGCAGTTTTAACATAGGGCCCTATGGAAATACATTCAAATATCTTCTCCTCCTCTAAAACCACTTAGCCAATTGGAACAAATCGTGGTCACAAGGGACCTTATGTGGTCTTCTTTAGAGTTTGTGATTTTTATGTTCATACCTTATCCAAGATGGCTGCCAGCGCGGAACATAGTTTATCATTGGACCCTATGAGAAATGCATTCAAAGATCTCCTCTAGATCTGAAACTAGTAAGCCGAAGGGAACCAAAACAGTCCTTGGGTGGTTCCTTCAAAGTTTGTAGTTTTTTTCTTAGTTTATCCATAATAGCAGCCTGTGGGGAACATAGTTCAATATAGAAGCCCTATGGGAAATACGATCAGAGATATTCTCCTCTGGAAATATTTTGTTATCAGAAACTAAAGAATTTTGCAAAGAATTTCCATGCAGTGTACAACCGAAATGATCAGAAACCGAGAAAATATCGGAGTTTATATAACCAAGAAGTTTGATTGGTGATACTCAATGCTTCTTGTAATAAAAGTTTTTGAAACAAACACAACTTTTGATTTTTAATCACTCATTGATTTTTTTTTATTAGAGTTAAATTTCCCATCTTCCACTTGAAATCTCACCTGACCCAAAGGGTCAGTGCGAGCTATTGCCATCACTTGGCGTCCGTCGTCTATCCGTCTGTCCGTTAATTCTTCACATTTTCATCTTCTCCTCTGAAACCACTGAAGCAAATTCAACCAAACTTTACAGGAATGATGTACGGAAGGTTCGTTACGACCATTGCTCATTTTGTTCCGATCCGATAAAAAAAACAAAGCCGCTAGCACGTAACTTAGGTCTAACATTGGTCTCTATCACATTTTCATCTTCTCCTCTAAAACCACTGTAGCAAATTCAACCAAGCTTTACAGGAAATTTGTATGGAAGATCCTTTACAAAGACTGCTCATTTCATTCCGATAAAAAACATGGCAACCATCGTGGCTAAACATTGGACCTATGAAAAATCACATCTCTGAAACCAGTGAAGCAAATTCAACCAAACTTTACAGGAATGATTTATGGAAAGGCCTTTACGGAGATTCCTCATTTGATTCGGATCCCATAAAAAAACATGGTTGCCAGTGCGGGACTTAGGTTTAACATTGGACCCTATGGGGAAAATTTTATTTTCATATTCTCCTCTGAAACGACTGAAGCAGATTCAATCAAACTTTACAAGAATGATGTATGGATGGTCTTTTACAAAATTGCTCATTTCGTACCGATAAAAAAAACAAAAATGGGTCAAAGACACAAATGGCTGGGTTGCGTTTTGATGATGTTTTATGGGTTCCTTATTTAATGGACCTTTAACATAAATGAGTCTGTGTGGGCAGTAGAGAATATGCTTTTAAATTTCAAGGATCTGGGAAGAAAAGTGTAGGAGGACTAAATTTCACCGTTCTGGGTTCGGGAACTTCCAAAGTCCAAAAAAAAAGTCCAGAAAAAAATAGGAAAACAATTCTTAACCAATTCAAAAATGTTGAGTGCACATCATTACCGTTTCAAAGATCTTGGTCAAAAATCAAAGAATTGGTTGATTTCACAAAACTGATATTTACATTGTTGAAAATGTCCAAAAAATCTGATCAATTCCTAAGTCCCTAACCCTAACCCCAAAAATAGGAACAAATTTCTGAAATAATTCCATAAAGTCAGGTGCACATCTTCAATATATATAGAAACATTCTTTAAAGTTTCAAAGATCTGGGTTGAAAACTGTAGGAGGAGTTGATTTCACAAAATAGGTACCTTCTGTTGAAAACATCGATAAAAAAGTCTAAGTTGCTCACAAATAGGCTACTTCAACAAGGGTACGTTACCCAAAACTTGAAGTCATCCCTCCAGAAGTTTTACGGTCGACATCATCATCTTGTGGACCGCTATGGGATATCTGTTTCCCACATGACAACAGATCTTTCCCTTTAAAGCTTAATTGTTGTTTCCTCTACCGAATTTGACTTTACTACCGGATTGACATGTTCAACACGGCGGGTGTCTTATAAGAAGCAGGAGATGCTGACTCTATCGGTGCACCTGATCTCACCCATGGTTTTATATTGGGTCCGTGTTGTTCATCTTTGTGTGTGAGTGTCTTCATTTTTCTTTTCTGTGTTGTAGCCATGTTGTGTCTTTGCTTTTTTCTGCCTTTTTTGTTTCTGGTGAAGCCATTGTCCTTGGATTGTTCGCTTTTAGATTGACGGTTCGGTTCTCACTTAATTCCAAAGTTCGGAAAAATAAGGAAAAAAATTCCGAAATAATTCCATAATGGCAGGTGCACATCTTCAATATATATAGAAACATTCTGTAAAATTTCAACTATCTAAATTGAAAACTGTGGGAGGAGTTGATTTCACAAAACAGGTACCCTCTGTTGAAAACATTGATAAAAAAGACTAAGTTCCAAAGTCCGGAAAAATAGGAAAAAAATTCCGAAATAATTCAATAAAGTCAGGTGCACATCTTCAATATATATAAAAAACATTCTTTAAAGTTTCAAAGATCTGGGTTGAAAACTGTAGGAGGAGTTGATTTCACAAAATAGGTACCTTCTGTTGAAAACATCGATAAAAAAGTCTAAGTTCCACAGTTTGGAAAAATAAGGAAAAAATTTCCGAAATAATTCCATAAAGGCAGGTGCACATCTTCAATATATAAAGAAACATTCTGTAAAGTTTCAACTATCTAGGTTGAAAACTGTGGGAGGAGTTGATTTCACAAAATAGGTA
>MJUU01027453.1:0-16704 GCA_002080025.1 Modiolus philippinarum
AAAAATTCAGGATTGTACATAGAACTGTTAGGCAAAATGATTATATTAGGGGAATAGCTTGAAACATCTATTATAGATTTTGTTCATACTTTGCGTGTGTACATGCTAAAAATAAGGGGTCACCGTTGAAAAAAAAAGAGATAAATTTCTCTGGTGATATCTATGTTAAATTCTTTTATCAAATTAACCCCCCCCCCCCTTTGCATAATTTCTGTGGTCTGTAAATCCAGCAACAGATTAGAAGGTTGTGTGTTTTAGTTCACCTTTAATTTTACAATGAAAATGTTGTAAAAGTGATTAGAAATAACAATTCGAAATACTTTGGAACTTTCTGTACCTTTTAAGGCAGTACGAGTGTCAGAACTTTTGTAATCAGAATTAAATTCTGACCTTTATTTTGAAGAGCACTACTAATGGAACAACTTGAGCAAACAATTTTAAAAATCCATGTAGGAATTTTTGAGATATAAGACGTCAAAATTTTGGCGGGAAACGGATCTCTCTAGAGTTTTCCTTCAATTTGCATAAGATGTTTATAGGCCTTTAAATATATGAAATTATAATTGGAAGTTAATTAAATTTTATACACACTCTATCTTATGTATTTTAAAGTGACTTATGACAAAGAAAATGTGATCCATGTGCAAAACATTTTAGCACTGTTTGAATGGATAAAACCCGAGGATATAGAATGCTTCTGAAATCTGACGCTCGTACTCCCTAAATTAAATAACTATTTTGTTAAATTTGTAAATGAATGAAACCTTAATGAACAAGTGTTAGACAAAAATGGCGGAATAATACCACTGAGACACCTTAATGGGACTTGGGCTACCTGTCCAGCTTCATCAGTTCTAGGGTGCAACATAAATGTTAAGTAAAACCAGTCATTCAATTTTACAAAATATGGGATTTCAATAAAAACACTGTAATGTTAGCTAATACTGATATAAGACTTTCATGTATTGAGAAAAAGACAACATCAAAAATAAAAATGAAAATAAATATTTTTCTGGACAAGTCCACAAAAAGAAATACATTCTCAAAAACATTCTGTTTCAAAATAAAAAAAAAGAGAACGTGAGCGCATCTATATCACAAGAACACAAGTCAAATGTTAAAGGAACATTTATTCCATATTCAGTCAAGTGCAAGGAAAACAACTACATTCAAATCATTGATGATACATACATGCATTGTAGAAAGCTTGGTAAACAATTTGAATTTCTTTCAGATTCTTACTTTGAAAAACAGAAAATGAACCGAAAAAACGTCTTCAATTCAGACTTTAAAAACAGCTGCAAAACATAAATCTCAATGAGGAAGATATTCCTGACCCCCTCCTCTTCATGAAAGTAAGCATTTTGATATAGTTATGGACTGTAAGCGTAATTTTGAACAAACGTCATTTAGCTTTAATGATTGTGATATGTCGACTTGGAATAAAAATGGGAAAAGGAGGGTTGTTAAAGCGTTGCAGTTGTGACAAAAATGAAATGAAATTGTTTTCTGAAAAAATGAACCCTATACCAGAACCAGAGGGGTTATTAAATTTTACAGTTGTCGAACAACAACTGATAAGCAGAATTTCACCTTGTATAAATGAACATATGTTAAACAATTGTGTTGATAGCTTCAAGTGTACACTGTGTTACTTTCCCAGAGATAGTAAATGAACCAGCACATATATTTCAATGACTAAATTACATTTTGTCTTATTCTTTCCTTTTCAAGATTGTGGTCTTAGAGTTATTGGTCTACCTGTTTTGGGTTTTATTTGTGTTTTTAGCATACCTTAGGGAAACGGGATAGAGAAAAGGGAGGTATGGGTACCCATTAACCGGTTTAACCCTACCGCTAGCTGTTGTTAGTGCCGGTACAGAGTCCGGCTATCCCGAGTTGTCTTTGTTTGTCTTTTGCCATTTCGTTGTTTTTCTTGTGCGGTTCCCTGGTGGATTGTGGCATGTGATTGTAATGTTCGGCCACAACAGGTGTTTCCTGTTATCTTTCCTTCATTTATTCCAAAAGAAATAAGTAAAATTCGTGCAAGGAAACTTGGAAACAATGACACATCAAAAGATTTTATGGCGAGACGACTTAAAATACAAACTACATGGTTTGAAAACCTGCCTATTTCAGAATTTACGACTTTGTTAACCGTTGCTTTTCCATGATAAACCATGAAAGGATATGAGTAAATATACACGATACAAAGTCTATACAAATACACGGTAGAAGTTATCAACAGATCAATGCTTCTATTGTGGTTCTTTTCCATGTCCTTTTCCTTATGATATAGGAGATTTTTATATGAATCGTCCAAGATTGATTGATTGATTGAATATTGTTTAACGTCTACTCAGCAATATTTCAGCTATATCAAGACGAGAACAAGTTTGTTAATAAATAATCACTTTGGGGTATGGAAAGGGTCATGGGACGGAAAATTCTGACTGCCACTGGAAAAGTATGGTGAAATCGAAAAGGGTGGAGAATTTAGCCGATCACCTACGGACCACTCAAAAAAGCTTGCTACAAGGGTTCTTTAACGTGCAGGAAGCGTGGCTTTTCTTCCAACACGTGGACCTGAGTTTACATCCCATCCGAAAGATGGGTTGTGTATTTATTAATTCCGCACAACAACGGAATGGGTCCTATTTCTATATCCCGGGACCCTCGGGGTCAGCCCCCGTTTAGGAGGGGTCACATCCCGCAAGCCGGAGATACTAGGTCCTATTTCTATATCCCGGGGTTCCCTCGGGGTCCTCTGTTAGGAAGACTCATACTCCAAGCTCAGAGGATGCCGGGCCGCACGGCGGTGAATCGTCCAAGAACTGTTACGGCAATGAGTGACTGAGTATAACATCTATGGTATAAAGACGGTAGATTTGATTATCATCAGTACTTACAGTTTCCTCTTATGCATGTGAAAGGGACCAACCAACAAGTGCGCTGTTCGATTTGTTTAATGCTTTGGGCAATTCTGCGGATGCAAGAATTGGAGCAACAGCAAAATCTATGCACTAAACATCTTATGACCACTGTTATCTCAGTAGTTAAGGCTTCATACAAATTATCCAGTTTTCCATTATATAGATCAGGTCACAAATTTCAGTAAGTTTATCTGGTTTTTAGGTTATTACAAATTGATGATAGTGGCAAACATGTAACAGATACAAAACACAACCCTTGAAAAATATTAACAGAGGGATGAAAATGATGTAATATCCTACTATTCTGTTATATTTCTGTTATTTCATGATGCAACACCCAAGCTCCGTGGCCTCTTGATAACAGTTATTTTCGTACCATGTTGCGTCTACATTTTCTAACTGGTGTCAAATTACTGATGTAAAAATGACAATAAAATGTTCCATCAATCTGGTTACTGTCCAAATTTCAATAAGGCAGATGCTGGAAGAGCAAAACAAAATTTGGGCAACAATGATGATCAACATGATCTTCAAAAATTTTTCCCATCAGACTGAATAAATAGACTGGATATATGGAACTGATCCAACCCTTATCCAACGTTTTGCACAACCAATATTCACAGTAACCTCGGTATTTTATTTGATGATCCATGAACTGACTATATGCAACAATGGAGGACCGTAATATGATTGGAGTCAGTTCTCATACCAATATTTGGATTTTATAGTTAAAAAATTTGCCATCTTCTGATAATACGAAATAAGATATTCCCAAAATAGGTTTATCCGAAATGAATAAAGATAAGAAAATTGCAATAAATATTTTTGTAAAACATTACAAAATTATGTAGAAAGTCCCGATATTTTTTCAACATTTGAGTATAATTGTTTCAGGTAATGCTGGTTCTGACAAATTTCTTCTCATTAAATGTTTGGTTAAAGCAGTAAGAACTTTATTTAAACATGTTCTTTGTCCTTCATAAAATAGTGTAAACATTATATCTGGTTACACATTACACTTTTTTCAAAACCCATAAGATATTAAAAAAAAAAATGAAGCCCCAGAAGGTGTTGCAGGTAATACTTTCCATCAAAAATGTGATGGATTTAAAATTATTCTTGCTGATGGAAGTTCTCTGCTTAGTGCAATAACTTTAAGCTGGAATGAATTCATGCGTCAATATCATGTCCCCTGCAAGTAATAAATGATGGGTTGTATTTCAAGTAATTTTTATTTACTTTGGTGGTGACGTGCAGCTACCATGCGCCTGTTCTTCATTGAATTGTTTTCAATTTTTTAGGTAAAGTCAGTAACACTTCTTTGTGTTCTTATCTTGAATGATTTTAACTGTGTAGTCCTTTTTAGAAATATTACAGGCAGAAAAGGAAGCTAACCGAATACATATTGAATCCTAGACAAGCCCTTTGATTACAAACATTTCAGTGACATAATTTGAAACAGAATTATGGTCAAGCTTTACCTGATAGCGGATAAAAAACTGATCTCTTTGTAATTCCTACTCCTGGTGAGATTTGGTCGCACAACAAAGGGAAATTAAACAAACACCATCCCGTGGTTAAGTTAAATGCTGAGAGTCATGGATTTTATTTCAAATCAACAGAAAGTGACAGAGCCGATTGTTTGCAACAAAGCCTCTCTCTCTGTAAATATGTCGAAGTAATGTTTACTGTTAATTTCATAATATTAGCCGATTTTGAGCACATTCACAATAAGGTGGCCAAATTACTGGAGGCAGGAAACGAAACTATTTTGGTTAGTTACAGTAGAGACCAGGAAACAATGGCAAACTGAGTGGTGATAACAAAAATTAAAAAGACGTAATATGCCAATGTGTGAATTTAAAAAATGGACCGAAAATGGATTCGCTTATCACAGCATCTCGAATATTCAGATGATTGTTCTTATGTGAACCGACGGAGCGATGAAATATAGACAAGAACTTGAACTGAGAACTTTTCATTTTCTTGGAACTTTCAGATCATGAGGTTGAACATCGAGGAACTTCGTATTAGTAATGTCTGTTTGTGATATTACTACATTTTTAAAATTGTTATATTATAAAATGTTTCATAAAGCTTGGTCCATTTTTTCCATTCGCACATCGACATTTTTCGTCTTTTTAACTTTTGTCTTCGCCACACATTTCGCCTTTCGTTCCAGTCTTTTCTTTTCCCTACCCAAAAATCCTTTCTTTTCCCAATGTAATTCAATCACCATATTGTGAATGTGTCCAAGATCGGCTACAATTATCAAAATCCTCGGCTTTCATTTGGGTTTTAGTGTTATATTTTATCTAGTGTGTCTACGCGTGTTTTTACTTTAACATACCTATTCTATGCCCGGGTGTATATTTCAAAGTGGGTTCGTTATTGCAGAGTTTGCATGCTAAACAGTAATCTTTTGTAAGAGCAAAATTACTGTCTGAGAAGCTGCAAATCAGGTATATCTGATACGTTCCGCAACGGCAAGACACGACGCGTAGATAGATCTGAAGTGTCTGTTTATATATTAAGTGTTTATTTAACAACAGAAATGGACATTTTTAGCTAGATTAACGTCTTACTAAATTTGACATTACCAAATAAATTAACATGGATTGACTCACTGACAGTGTGAAGTCCGGTGTATGCTGAAGAGAACATGCTAATATTTCTAGAGCGTCTAATATCTCTCTCAAATTTAAAAATCCATTATTTTAGTGTTTTTTTGTTTGTACGTGTGTGCGTGTTGTTTGTGATGTTTCGTGAGTTTTTGGGTGTGTCGTGTCTTCCATATTCGGCTTTCTGGTGTTTTTGTCTTGTGAACTTTTCATTTTTCAGTCCACGTGTGATTTGTTCATTCGATCAGTATTCTAATGTTGTTTCCATCCAGAACTGTTGTCACTAAACTGGGATCTATAGTATTGAAAAAAGAGATACACCGTTCTTGATATTTTCAAATTATACTATCCAATGTTAATAACACCCTTCTAAGGCTTGTGGCTTTATTTTAACTGTTCCACAGCGATGGTTATATATGTATTAATTTATTTGCTATTGTTAATCTCTCTGGCTATAAAAATATAAACGGAAGTTTCCATTAATTTGATTTATGTACATTGCAATTTCAACAACTTATGTCTATTTGGAAGAACAAAAAAATCAAAACATATCTTTTTGATAAAATGGTGGTGAAGTCGATTGTATTCTTTGTTCAGGATTTCCAAATAATTTTAAGGTGATATACACACGAAAATATGGGTATAACTCCGTTTGCAGCTAGTATCTGAGGCATGGATCATTTGATTTTCAGGGGGGGTTAGAAAAAAAATTCTGGCCCCGACTTTTGCTAAGAAAAAATTCTCTGACCAGCATCTTGGTTGAAAAAAAAAATCTGGCCCGGATCCTTTCCATTAGAAAAAAAGCCTGGCGCAATAAAAAATCCTAGCATAATGTGCATGTGAAAAAAAAATTTCCAAACCCAGGTAAAAATCCAAGCCCCACCACCCCCCTAAAAATCAAAAGGTCCGTGCTTTAAAATTGACAGAATTGATAGAACTTTGACTGCAGCTAAATCGTTAAAAAGAAAAGGCAACAGAAAACAACCTGAATAACTGAGACCTTTTTTTATTACTGGCCACAACTTCCCGTAGAACTAACAAAACAGACATATGTGAAAGGCAACGGGCAAACGTATACGACGATAGGAACTCCGGGAAAGCTGGACTAGGTACTTTTTTTTATTACTGGCCACAACTTCCCGTAGAACTAACAAAAAAAAAACACGTGTAAAAGACAAACAGGCAAACGTGTACGACGATAGGAACTCCGGGAAAGCTGGACTAGGTTCTTTTTTTTATAAAATCAAATTGCTGTTACCTCTGGACTGTTTTGTATTTTTCCGACCGATGAATAAAGAACATATTTTATTAATCAAAAAAGAGAACATATTTTATTCATAAAAAAAAGAACTGGTACACATCAAGCTATATGAGTATATACAAAGACAGGGAAATAAATGATTAATTAGATAGTAGATAAACAATACATTAACATACACATAAATTATTAATGGAACTGTGTGAAAACATTTTAGCATATAAAATATATAGCAAAAAGTAACATATTATTAAGAATTAATTTCCCAACTACATTTAAAAATTATGGATTTTCTGATATCATGTTTGCTCATTATTAAGATTTATAAAGTTTTTAACTTCTATATTGACTTTGTCAAATGTTTTGTTTTTCGCTCTGCTTGAAATTTATTACAATTAATTACAAAATGAATCTCATCTTCTATTTGTCCAGAATTGCATTTGTTACAAAAACGAGATTTCTTGTCAATTTTAAATTAACGACAAATTTCAATAATTAATTAATGGGATGAGATGCTTGGCTTTCAAATTTAATTCTTGAGTTGGAAATTCTTAACTTTCCATCTTCAAAACTCTTGTATACTATATGCATATTAGTGATTCTTACAAGTATTATGATAGTTAACAATTTTTATTGCAGCTAAGATGTATTTTTTTTAATAATATCCTCTAATATTCTGTACATTTTCTTTTCTTCTTACGGGTTTATTCTTACTGACAAGAAAATCTGGCTTATCACTTTGAAATTAAACCCTTTTATGAAACTATCATGATCTAAGAAATAATATAATTACATTGTGTTAAAATAAAAACAAACAGAAATTAAATGACAGTGGAAAAATGATGTAAATTTCACAAAATTACAATTATAAAAAATAAGTTTTAATTAATTTGATTTTCTACAGCAGATTGTTAATATCATTTACATATAAAGTAAATATTCTTTACACAAAATTTCAAACTGTTACATACCGAACAAAAGTAATCTATATGCTGTCTAAACTCTTCTTCTAAACCGATTACACAATTTACTTTATATATATATCTGATCAGAAATATAACCTGGCTAGTGGCTTATCTACGATCAAGTTCCCACATTTGATAAGCACTGTCGTAAGAGGACTGGATAATCAAATAAAAGTACATGAATTGGAGGACTGGATAATCAAATAAAAGTACATGAATTGGAACGAGTTGTAAAAATGTTCACGATTTCCCACTTTTTGACATTTTTCGTAGGTTCCGTAGTGCGAGAGGAAATGTATATTCTGAATTTTTTCTTTCTTTTTAAATCGGATTCGTTGGAATGGATCCTACTAGAAGTAAGGTTAGAAGATATCCATATGTGAATGTCGCTTAATTACTTACTAAATGTACCAATCAAACAGACATGACTGGCTTTCGATTATCCCCGCTCGATCGAATGAAGATGAGAGGTCTTGGATATTGTCGTTGCCCTCGTCCGTCCGTAACACTTTCCTGCAATACAATCTCTAGCGAAATAAAATGTCGAAATTTTGGTCCCGGTTCCAACATCGGTAAATTTGCTGATAAATGTCAAAGAATCATATTTAAAAAAAGCATTTGACATTATCTTGACAAGTGTTAGGTAGAAACACACATTTCGAAATCAGTTGTAACTTGAAACTTAAGGTGGTTCCATTTTTTGTAAATTTCCTGAAAGTGTCAAAGCAACTTTCTGGTATAATATAGGAGTTATTTCTACTATAACAAACATCTTGTCTTATATTTGATTCCAGGTTTGATTAATATCCCGAATGTCCCAAATACCACTCATTTTTTTTAGAATTGTTAAATGCAACAATACAAATGGAATTTATTTCTACCACAACAAAAAATTTTACTTATTGGAGTAAAATAAAAATGATTCCAGGATTTGTAAAATTCCGACAAGTCTCAAACACCACTTATTTACTGAAATTCTATCTCGTAACCTACCGTTTAGAATCAGTTATTATAAAAACAAACATTTCAAAAATATTTTATTCCAGTTTTAGTCTATTTCGTGAAAGTCTTAAAGGTCACTTTTTGGAATTCCACCTGAGAATCATATATCTTTGAATTCCTTTTAGAAAAAAAATAACGACAATCGATTGTTTGGTGTAAAAAATATTAAGGAAAATTGCATTTTTCTGTGTCCAACAAGGGGTGCAGGGACTACTGTTGTTTCCGAAAATCATAACTTTAGTTTGTTAATCAAATCATCCAACTTAACAATTTCGATACAAAATCAGTTGTGTTATGCAGCCAGAGAAACATCATCTAGATAACGCAAGAATATAATAAACATTAAAAGAATATGCAGTAAATGCACAAGAGACAAATTCTATACAAATATACAAATTCTATACATGGTAGACCAAAGCAATTAAATAGCGCTTTATTGTTGTTCTTCATCTTGAATTAACAATGAGACCTTCAACAATGGGCTTTGCTAATACTTAATAGTATAAAAGTTCAAGACAGTCCCTATCATCGGTTTAGCGGAATCGTTGCTATAACCCTTTTTTACATTTATAGTTTTTCAAAGTAGTGAAAACAGTGAAAAGTGTAGATTAATTTTTTCCGAGTTTTACGTCAAGTGAGTAATTTGTCACCCATTCCATCACAAGATCACTTAAATCATTAACAAGAGGCTCTCAAGAGCCTGTATCGCTCACCTGGGCCACGGCTGATTTATGCAGTTAAAATAATCCCAATGTTTAAGGGCATTATTTTCAAATTTGTTAATAGACATTGATGTTATATCATCTTAAGTTACACTGTATTCCAGACTGGCAGCTATTTTGGATGGGGTTGCAGTTCTACTGTCAAATTTTTTGAAGGGGACCATTGAGTCTAACTTTGGTTCCAATTGACTAAATATTTTCAGAGGAGAACATCGTTAAATGCTTTCCAATAGGCTTCCGATAGGTGTCAAGGTTAAGCTATGTTCCCCACTGGGGCCATCTTGAATGCCATGCAGACAAGCCAGACAAATTTTTCAAACGAGAACAACTATGGCCCGTTGTGACCAAGTATGTTTTCATTATTGGCCATGTAATTTCAGGAGAAGATCTTTTAATGTTTTCCCAATGCATCAAATGTTAGAACTGTTCCCCGCTGGCAGACATCTTGCATTAAGCAAAGACTTGAAAAACAACTCTTTTGCAGGTGGCAACCTAAAGACTATTGTGGCAAAGTTTGGTTCCAATTGGCTGAAAAGTTTTAGAGAAGATCTTTGAAAGTGTTTTCCCTCAGGGTCCAATGTTAAAACTATGATTTCCGTTGGCAGCCATCTTGGATATAGCGCGGATCTGAAAAACAATTTTTTTGCAGGGGGTCATCTAAGGACTATTGTGGCAAAGTTTGGTTTCAATTGGCTCAGTAGTTTCAGAGGAGAAGATCTTTGAAAGTGCTTTCCCATAGGGTCCAATGTTAAAACTATGATCCCCGCTGGCAGCCATCTTGGATATCGCGCGGATCTGAAAAACAACTTTTTCGAAAGGGGACCATCTAAGGACTATTGTGGCCAAGTTTGGTTTTAATTGGCCAAGTAGTTTCAGAGGAGAAGATCTTTGAAAGTATTTCCCCATAGGTTCCAATGTTTAAACTATGATCCCCGCTGGCGGCCATCTTTGAAATCGCGCCGATCTGAAAAACAACTTTTTTGCAGGGCACCATCTAAGGACTATTGTGGCCAAGGTTGGCCAAGTAGTTTCAGAGGAGCAGATCTTTGAAAGTATTTTCCCACAGGGTCCAATGTTAAAACTATGATCCCCACTGGCGACCATCTTGGATATCGCGCGGATCTGAAAAACCACTTTTTTGAAGAGGACCATCTAAGGACTATTGTGGCCAAGTTTGGTTTCAATTGGCCAAGTAGTTTCAGAAGAGAAGATCTTTGAAAGTATTTTCCCATAGGGTCCAATGCTAAAACCATGATCCCCGCGGGCGGCCATCTTGGATATCGCGCGGATCTGAAAAACAACTTTTTTGAAGGGGACTATCTAAGGACTATTGTGGCCAAGTTTGGTTTTAATTTGCCCAGTAGTTTCTGAGAAGAAGATCTTAGAATGAAAAGTTTACGCAGGACGGACGGACGGACGAAAAGTGATGGCAAAAGCTCACCCTGGCTATAGCCAGGTGAGCTAAAAAAAAGTAAAATAAAACAGAACGATGATTTGGTGGAATAACAATAATAGTTTAAAATGCAATTTGATAAAGGGACTAATGTGTAGGGAAAGTAAATTATCTCTTCGTGAGTCGTCTCTTTTCGATGAAGGGGTCTTTAAAATATTGTGTGGCGCATGGTGTTTTCCACATATTTTGTTAACAATGCGAATAATTAGGCTTTCCATGGTACGACTTGCCTATCCCACAACGTATTCCCATATACACGAACAAGTGCACGCGCCTGTTCATCTCTGTAGACGGAGCCCTTGGAATGACATTCCACCGAACTTTACAAAAATGATGTACGGAAGGATATTAAAAAATTACTCATTTCGTCAAACATTAGACCCAAGAGAAAAATCATCACTGCAAAAGCATACTCAACGAACCTTTACACGAGGTCCTACACGAAAATTGCTCATTTCATCCCGATCGGATAAAAACCTAGCTGCAAGCACAGAACGTGGTTAAAACATTGGATCCTAGGGGCGAATCATCCTTTCATCAACTGTATTTGAACAACGGCAATAGAATACCGAAGGAACAAGGTATGTGGATATTAAAAAAAAGTTCCGAGACACGGCAAAAACGAGAACACAGAATCACAATGACATTAGACAGTAACAAAGCACTGATATAAAAACAAATGATGGACTTTAAAAAGATTGCTCATTTCTATCTAACCCAACAAATAACATACCATTAAAAATCTTAATTTAAAACTAGACCCAAACGGAAAATCCAATTTCAATCATATCCTCTAAAACCATGGAAAAAAATAACCAAACTTTACTGGAATCGTGTATGAATGAAAATTGCTTATGTCGTTCTTATCCAATAAAAACGTGACCGCCAGCGCGGAACAGAGTTTAGCATTGGACCTTATTGCAAAATCACATTTTGATCAGCGCCTGTTAAATCACTGAAGAAAATTAAAAAAAAATTTTCAGTAAATATGTCTGGAAAAACCTTTTCATTTGTTCTGTTTTGTTCATTTGTATATGTGTGTCTCGGATTTTCGTACTTAAGTGATGTCTTTGTTTCTTGGTTTTCCAGATGTTAACATTGTCTGTTTTTGGACTGAGGGTTCTCTTTCCACTTACTAAAGTAACTTTTTAAATATTCTTTTCAGAAGCATCAATCAATCTACTTGATTAAATTTTGGGTCCAAGAAATAAGCAATGAAGGGATATTGAATAAATGCACATGAGACAAAGTCTTTACAAATACATGGTAAAAAGCAATGGAACAACGCTTTTATCGTTGTTCTTCATCTTGAAGTCACCATGAGGCCTTCAACAATGAGCTTTGCCAATACCCCATACCAAGTTCAAGACTACCCCATAGCAATTTCAAGACTACCCCATAGCAAGTTCAAGACGCCCCTTAGCACCGGTTTGAGCGGAATTCATGGCCAGATGTCGAGCACTGATATATCCATACCTGTATTATAATGGATGCGGGATCGTCAACAAACATAAGATTAACTAGTAAAGTGTTATTACAATATGCTGTCATCCGTTGCCCGGTAAAAAGACTAACATGAGTCAATCACAACACTAAAACAACCTCAGGGCACTCATCAAGTCGATTGTAAGAAAACAGGATAAAATCATGGGTTGTGGGCACAAAAACAGTTGGTCAGAATAAAAAAAACATTGCAAAAATTAAAAAGGCCAAAATTTGAAAGTATGAAAAGTGCATCCATGTGAGAAATTCTCTCAAGCACAAGTTCATCATACTTGAAATGTATATAGAGCATACACGTCTCGCATGGGGAATCTTTTTACGGACTCGACACTGCAGGAGAGACAAACTCCTGTCTAAAATAAGCAACGAAGGGAAATGGAGTAAATGCACACGGAACAAAGTCTCTTCAAACACATGGTAAAAACAAATGAACAACGCTTTCATTGTTGTTCTTCATCTTGAAGTCACCATGAGACCTTCAGCAATGAGCTTTGCCCATACCTCATAGCGAGTTCAACACGGCCCTAGCACCGGTTTGAGCGGTGTATGCCAATGCCTCATACATGACTGTATAAACATAGATGCGGGATCGTCAAAAATCATAAAATGAACAGGCAAAATGTTCTTATAATTGATGTCATCCGTTGCCCCACAAGACTAACAGAAGACAATCACAACACTAAAACAACCAAAAGGCCCTCATCGAGTCAAAAGTAAGAAAACTTGGCATTATAAAATCATGAGTTGTGCAGGGGACAGGACGATTTTATCCTTTTCTAACGGTACAGTATTTTTCCTTATCAAGCCTCTATCGAAAGAATTTTTAGTGTAATTTTTCTGTGTTCGACTTATTCTGTTGGCAATGATTGATCATATTTCTTTTCCATTTTTTGGATGTTATCCAATGCTTTATGTGGGGGTGCGTATTTATGTTTTCTGAAATTATCCTTTATAAGTTTTTAATCTCTAAAAAATAAAATTTCACTATGTTTGCTTCTATCGGCAATGGGATTACTTTCAGGGGCTCCAATAACACTGGGTCCCAGAACTGCAGAAATGTCCGGGCACGTCCAGAGGAATGATGGATAGTGAGGAGATAGAAACGTGGCTCAAAACTACGCGAGGCAACGAGACACTTCGTGGTATAAAAAGAAAAATTTACATGAAAAATTTACATTTCGTTGATCTCAATCATTTTTTTTACTAAAGAAGATGCTCATTCTGGGGCGAACTGAACAATGACAACTTCTCCACTTCTCCTTTCTTCATTTCCAGTTGCAATTGCACTCCGTTTATTTTGTTGACCTATTCACAACTAGAATACTGACAAAGTCAGAAAGGGTCCCGCCCCCTTGTGTGTCCCAAAAACCTGTTTGCGGAATTTCATGGAAATCGGATTTTCCTTAAAAACTAAAGGGAGCTTCCTATGGTAAAGACGAAATGCAGCTTCCTTTGGTCAAGTCCAACCTTGAGTATCAAAATCATATAAATCCTTGAAAGCAATCTTAATTTATTGAACAACATAGAGCTATTTCTCAAAATATGCACTTTGTCATATAAAAGCAAAGTTTTTCCCCAAAAATGATTTTACGATTTTCCTTAAAAACAAAAGAGAGCTTCCTTTAGTAAAGTTCAACCTTCAGTATCAAAATCTTTAAAATCCCTAAGGGCAATCTTCAGTTATCAAACGACATAGAGTTAATTCTCAAAATATGCACTTTTTCATATAAAAACGAAGTTTTTCCCAAAAATAATTATCCGATTTTCCTCAAAAACGAAAGGGAGCTTTCTTTAGTCAAATTGAACTCTGAGTAAAAAAATCATAAAAACAAGTGAAGGCATTCTAGAGTTATCGTACGACATAGAGTTAATTCTCAAAATAAGCACTTTTCATATAAAAACAAAGTTTTTTCCCAAAAATCATTTTTCGATTTTCCTCAAAAACGAAAGGGAGCTTCCTTTAGTCAAGTTCAACCTTGAGTAAAAAAATCATAAAAATCAGTGAAGGCATTCTTGAGTTATCGTACGACATAGAGTTAATTCTCAACATATGTACTTTTTCATATAAAAACGAAGTTTTTTCCCAAAAATCATTTTCCGATTTTCCTCAAAAACGAAAGGGAGCTTCCTTTAGTCAAGCTGAACTTTGAGTGAAAAAATCATAAAAATCGGTGAAGGCATTCTTGAGTTATCGTACGACATAGAAAACGCTTACGGACGGACAGACGGACGGACAGACTGATTGCTATAGGGCGCCGCCATTTCATGGCGGGCCCTAATTATTTCTTTTTCTTATAAAATTAGCTTATATTGTCCTGATATGAATAGCTGAAAACTGCTCACTGAATGTAAAACTTAGCAAATTTATCAGTCGATGTCAAATGATATTCTAATGTAGTTTGTGATTAATACTGTTATCTGATTGGTTAATACTATAATTTTCAAGGTATAGATTTCACGGTTGACATTCCTGAAATTGACACGATTAATACGCGCCTGTTTATGAAATAAAATGGAGGCAATACACATCGCTTCAACTTCTGCATTCGGCTTGTGGTGGACATTTTGAAAGAGAGTAAAAAAAATCTCAGAGCGAAGAGGAAAGTGACAAGTGTCTTGATACATAAATGAGACAGAGATATTTAAGAAGCAGATTTTGACCGAGCGTTATGACTTCCGCAGACGACAGCACCCAGGATACAAACAATTCAAATATTATCTCCCGTACAAAATACATTACCATTAAAAATCTTACCTGAAAGTTTCGTTTACACTCTCATTCTTTTTCCAAGATGTAAATCGGCTGTGTGGCATCCGACAAATGTCCAGAGTTAAAAATATTAAATTACAAATTTACCCACGAACATTTCCCAGACGTTTAGCCTTGAAACTCTAACAATACTTCACCGTAATAAAACGATGGTAATGTGTAATTATCCTTACAAGGATCCATTTGATTTGACGGTGCCTCTGAATGTCCAATGGAAATACAGAAACTTCTTTTTCACACGAATCGTGTTGCCATCTCCCGGACACCGAATGCACAAGTGATGGCCTGTTTATCACATTTTTGACAAGTAACCAACCGTCTGTTCAGCTGTTCCTAAACACATTCAGCAGAAAACAACTCACATGTCAATGTTACGCTACCATATTTCCAAATCTAGTAAGCCTCGATCCTTTCCCTCTGACTGACAGTCGGAATTCCGTTTATCGGCGCCATATTGCCCTATTAAAATAACATGCACTTTTTGGTTTTGAAAAAGAAAATCGCTCATGCCAAATATTTTTATTAAAATAAAATGAATTATTTCAAATAACATAATTAAATCTCCGATTTTATTTAAAATCCAGTCGAAAATAAATGAATTATTGTTAATTATATAACGGGACTATATACCAAATGGAGTAATATTGCAATTCGCCGTTCTGATGTTGATCTCAACAGTAGTTAATGTAATAAACATTGTAAAATGTACAACTACATTAGAATGGAGATAACTGTATTGTATTTGAAGATTTGGAGGCATCAATTGAGGATTTGATGGTCGCAAATTGAGTTTACTGGCGACGCTAACGCTAACGCGTCGCCAGTAAACTCAATTTGCGACCATCAAATCCTCAATTGATGCCTCCAAATCTTCAAATACAATACAGTTATCTCCTAAATTTAAAGGTTAATTTTCATACCAGTATAGTGTCTTTGATCTCAAACTTTCTTTGAAAGATGCGACAGAAGTATTGGTGATAAAAAAAAATCAAAGTACAGAGTACTGTTATTCGGTTTTCCCTGTTTAGTCGAAAAAAAGAATGTTATACTCTTTTGTCATCTTAATAAAAGGTATCTAAAGCAAATACAAAATATAAGTTCAAAGAAAATACACACAGAGAGAGGGAGAGAGGGGGGGACAATTTGATGACCAACAGTGATATACTATGCGTATTGAACTGAATTATTTTGATCTGTCATCACGCCTGGGAGTCTGTAAAACTGATAAATATTTTCCACAAAAATCTGTGCAATATATTCAAATGCGTTCTTGATAACCGTCTGGTCTGGTTAACTGACGATTTCTCAAAACAACTATGCTTACAAAATGACACGTGAAACAAGCTCAGTTCATACACGTTAAACACAATTTTTAATCATTTTCAATATTTCTAATATATTTTGGTTTCAAATCGAAAGTATCACGAATAACGAGGACAGGAAGATTTAAAATACGAGTTGTTTTTTTTATACCCCC
>MJUU01027453.1:24631-39153 GCA_002080025.1 Modiolus philippinarum
TATCTCAAAAACTATTAAAGATACAAAGAAACTATAAGAATATAAAATGTTCAGTTCAAAATGGCATACAAAATGGGGTCAAGGTCAAAGGTTATGGTCCTTAGCAACAACGTTATTTGCCATAAAAGTTCATAGCAACCATAGGCAAAAATGTTTTTTAATGTTTTAAAGAGGAAATAAATGACATTGCCAACCGGAAGTGACTTTCATGTCCTTAGCAACAAGCTAATTTTTCGAAAAAGTCCTTAGCAACCGTTGAGCAAAAGACTAATAAAGATCAGAACTTTTGTTTACACCACATTTTGAACTGAAATAGACAACAAAATCAAACTCAAACATGTAATCATGGTGAAAACTGGTGAAAGACCTTGCAATTGTTCTCTGAACAATTGACTTTTTAATTATCTCATTATTTCGAATTAAAAATATTTTTCTCGGAAAAACAAAACTTTATTGCGTTATAACGCGATAATTATCTCGTTTAAACGCAATAGTTATCTCGTTATTACGCAATAATTATCTCATTATTTCGAATTAAAAAATATTTTTTCTCCGAAAAACAAAACTTATTGCGTTATAACGCGATAATTATCACATTTTTACGGAATAGTTATCGCGTTATTACCCAATAAATATCTCGTTATTTCGAATTAAAAATATTTTTCTAGGAAAAACAAAACTTATTGCGTTATAACGCGATAATTATCTCGTTTGAACGCAAAAGTTATCTCGTTATTACAAAATGTACGTAATAATTATCTCGTTATTTCGAATTAAAAATATTTTTCTCGGAAAAACAAAACTTATTGCGTTATAACGCGAGAACTCGTATGTAAAAAAAAATAAAGTACCAAACAGCCACGCACATTCCTTTTTCGGCCCCTACACCAGTGTGTTTCGGTAGCTTTTCGTAAATAGATGAAACGGATGCTATTCTTTTGAGTTGCTTTTATTTTTGTGGTCTCGAGTCTGTCAGCATTTGACAACTATCTAAAAATGCCCCAAACACATAAACATAAAATGGTCCCCCATCTCATTAACAACAAACAGTGCTTTTTATTTCCCTTGAACAGTTTACACAAAGTAAAAGTATGGTCATTTAGACGTGAATTTTGATCCTTTATTTGGTAATTTTCAGACTTAGTTCAAATGTTATTAAAAATCGTGTAAAGTGGTCTCTGGTACGTGTTCTTCTCGAAAATGAAATTAATTTATGCCACACTTTTATGTTTTCTGGAATACTTGCAGTTGAATATCGATGTAAAAAGCCTTTTGTTAAAAATGTTTTCAAGATGTTATTCTGACCACCTGTTTATTTGTGCCAACATCTCATGATTTTTATCATGCCAAGTTTTCTTACTTTTGACTCGATGAGTGCCCTGTGATTGTTTAAATGTTTTTATTGTCTTCTGTTAGCTTTTTGTTGGAAAACGGAAGACAGCGATTGTAAGAACACTTTTCTAGTTAATTTTATGTTTGTTGGCAACCCGGCATTTATGGAAAATGAAGAGCATGGATGTAGCATTGCTCGATAATTAGAAATGAATTCAGCTCAAACCGGTGCAGGGGGCCGTCTTGAACTAACTGTGAGGTATGAGCAAAGCTCATTGTTGAAAGCCTCATGGTGACTTCAAGACGAAGAATATCAATAAAAGCGTTTTTCCATTGTTTGTTTTACCATGTATTTGCAGAGACTGTCTCTTGTACATTAACTACATATCCCTTCATTGCTTGTTTTGTGTCAATTTTAGGTATTTTACAGTGTTTGAGAGGATGGTACTACTCAAAGAACACCGAGAACCAAAACAAAAACTTAATTACAAATATTGTAATCATTGCATTCAAGTGACAAGTTCAGTGGCTGAATCTTTTTACTAACTGTATGAAAATGCATTGGAATTGCTTTTGTTCTGACGGTGTATGTAAAATGTGACCTGTTAGAGGAGTTTTCGAGAAGATTTACTGCATTCGCAAAATTAATAAGCTGAATGAAATAAATTCCGGGGTAAATGGTCATACCTCTTTTAACAGAACAAAAAAGGTCCAAAAATAGTTAACAACTGATCAATAAACAGTTTCACACATCTAGTATGTCCTAGTAATGCGCGCCGGAACAAAATACCGAAGTTACTGTATTTATATTCTGCATATGCGCATTTGGACAACTTGTGTCTCTTCAGTATAGATCAAATAACAAAAAATTCAATGTGATGGCCGATTTTATTGATAAGATCTGAAATGTCACACGGAAAGCGTCTTGACATTTCACTATCGATACATTGGCTAACTTGTTCAGTAAAGCTATGTCGTTCCCACGAGATACTATGTCGTGGCAACGACATACTAAGCCGTGACCACGAGATAGCTATGAGTATGAGCAAAACTCGTTTTTGAAGGCCTCATGATGTATGATTATCCCGTGCCCGCGACTAGTATGTCGTTGGAACGAGTTAGTAGATGTTAATGTGTTTGGAGCATTTTCAATAAGTTGTTAAATGTTTTTTTGGATAATTAAAGATTGTTCGTCTGTTAATGAAACTCCCCTTGTTTTCGATAGGCATAAGAATTATTTGACTACATTATTCAAATTATTGTTTTGTTTCAAGGGACCCCTGATGAGGCAGACTTGAGACCACAAAAATAAAAGCATCTCAAAAGAATATCATCCGTTTCATCTATTTACGAAAAGCTGCCGAAACACACTGGACATGTGAAGGACCGCGAAATGAATGTGCGTGGCTCTGTGGTACCTTATTTTTTTTTATATAAACGAGTTATCGCGTTATAACGCTTTAAGTGTGTTTTCCGATAAAAATATTTTTAATTCGAAATAACGAGATAATTATTGCGTACAAACGAGATAATTATCGCGTTATAACGCAACAAGTTTTGTTTTTCCGAGAAAAATATTTTTAATTCGAAATAACGAGATAATTATCGCGTTATAACGCAATAAGTTTTGTTTTTCTGAGAAAAATATTTTTTAATTCGAAATAACGAGATAACTATTGCGTAATAACGAGATAATTATTGCGTTCAAACGAGATAATTATCGCGTTATAACGCAATAAATTTTGTTTTTCCGAGAAAAATTTTTTTAATTCGAACTTCAAATTATATTTTCGATCTTTTGATATGTTTACATGAAAAATTTGACTTGAACCTGCCTAATGTTAACTAAATGGATGGATGAATTCTTCAGGATCAAAAAAACACTGAAAATACGGCTCATATTGTTTTAACGATACTTCGTCTCTTAAAATTACATAATCATAATTAGACATTTAATAAGATGAAAAATCAGACACGGGATTAAATATGACGTCAACTAATGGCCGTTCCACCTTTTGTTCGCTTTATTTGATAGGTAACTGTTTACTAGACGAATGTGAAACATACAGATCATAAAACGGAAGCTTCAACAGCCCCCAATAACGACGTTTGCACTATCATTTTACCCATAAGTATTTTTCGTGAGAGTTTTGCGTCCAGTGAGCAATATTTCAGAAATATCAGGACGAGATCGACTTAGTCAATTAAAAACATAATAATACGTAAATGAAGAAAGAAATAAAAGTGGGGGNGGCGGCAACAAGGGCAACGAATTATATTGCCAATTGAAAAGGGACGAAATGTGTTGGGGCTGGAAATCTAGCACTTTATGTGACTCCTACTCCGTGAAGTCTGCTCTCACCAGAAAAACATTGTAGGAATCTTTATACTGAATTTTAGTATGCGGTGTTTATCCACACAGTATAGCTACACTGCATTGGTACGTGGAGTTTTTATCGACTTATTTTAGCTACAAAGCCTCGCAGTCAGGCTTCGCTACAAAGACAGGGCATTTCCTTATCTACCACATGGAGACGCGCACGGCATTTCTGTAGCCAGAGCCCCTGAAAACCGATTCAGGTGCCAGCCCCAAGAGTATGAAAAGGTGCTTTACATTAATTAATAATTAAGAAGTTCCACTAGAGAAATTATTTAGAAAGTTTTGACCATATAAATTTGAACATATCTAGTCTTTGCCAACACTCCCTAGTGGTAAAGTATCTGAGAACCAAACCGTCAGTCTAAAACGAACAATCAAATGACAATGGCAACGTTGAAAAATCAAAGAAACAAAGACATATAATGAGTACGACACAGAAGAAGAACATACAGACACACACATATACGAAAATGAACAACACAGACGCAATAAAAAAACATGGGCGAGATCAGGTTCACCGGTAGACTAAGCATCTCCTGCTTTTTATAAAACACCCGTTGTGTTAGATTGTTGTGTTGATGAAAAACAAACTTTTAGTGGCATAGAGAAAGATCTGTTGTCATCTAGAAAACAGATATCCCATAGCAGTCCACAAGACCGTTAAACTTCTGTAGTGAGGACTTCAAGATATGGGTAACATACCCTTGCTTAAGTAGCCTAATTGTCGGCAACTGGGCTCTATCAAGGAAGTCACTGTATCGACTACAGGCCCTTGAGTAGCGACTGAGTTGGGAGATGTAAACTCAATATTCTGATGCTTTTGGAATATTGCTACTAAGAAAAGGGACGTTGACGATTAGAAAAGTGAAGTCATCGCGTTTGTCATACGGACTAGTTTGTAGGGTACCTCTGTTGTCAATTTAAAGATGAAGGTCAAGGAATGGGGCAAATATGAAAGTATCTTATTTCGAGCTCTTTTAGATAGATAAGATGAAGATAATCACCAAAGCGAGGGTTGTTTAGAGGGATAAGATATCATCTATATAACGAAAGCTGAAATTAAAGGACTGGTCCAGTTTTTATCTTTATTTTGAAGAGGTCCTTCGATGAAATAACGACAGTAGAATACAAAAGGAAAAAGGAGTGGTATTTACAAAAATCGAAGTACAAAGACATGGCAAAGACTAGAACACAGAAAACAATGACGTTAGACAGCTACATAGCACAGAAATAAGAACTACAACATTAAAAACCAAAGCTCCCACAATGTGAACTCCGATGGAACTGAGGGTGACATCGGATGGTCTGGAAGGGTTAGCATGTCCTGTTTTATTATTATAGCAGCACCCATCACACTGTAAGTGAGTCACTTTAGGAAAAGTCAAATTCGGTATAGACGTGAATCTAGCTGAAAATGACCGTTTTCATTTGGGACACTTAAACGGGAGAAACATCTATGAAATAAAATTGTCAGCTGTGATTTCAGTTGTTAATTTGGAACGGTAGTATAAATTGTGGAAAAGTCAAAAGTTTGAATGCTGTTACATATATACTATTAGTAATTTGTTTTGCGAGTATGGAATTCTCTGCTTGTATTGCATCGAGTGCGATAGCACGAGATGCAATACTAGCTGAGAAATCCATCCGAGCAAAACAAATTACTAATNGCAAATTCGGTATAATCAAATCAAGGAAGACGTGAATCTAGCTGAAAATGACCGTTTTCATTTGGGACACTTAAACGGGAGAAACATCTATGAAATAAAATTGTCAGCTGTGATTTCAGTTGTTCATTAGGAATGGTAGTATAAAGTGTGGAAAAGTCAAAAGTTTGAATGCTGTTACAGTGTGATAATGATCTTTATTTAAGATGTCAAGCAGATCTTAAGAGTTTTTCAATATCCACATTTCATTTACAC
This sequence comes from Modiolus philippinarum, assembly GCA_002080025.1. Taxonomy (NCBI): domain Eukaryota; kingdom Metazoa; phylum Mollusca; class Bivalvia; order Mytilida; family Modiolidae; genus Modiolus; species Modiolus philippinarum. The sequence continues at coordinate 30,263 of MJUU01027453.1, forward strand.
TTCTTCTTGAAAAGCTAGTATTACAATATTTTTAATGCTCTTTTTACGGCCGTCAAGATGGAATTTAATAGCTTAGAAATGGATTTTGTAGAACATTTTGAAGATCCAGCGATGTAACATTATTTGTATGGGCATTTGTGTAATTTTGGTACCAAGTACAAAGAGTGGAGATCAGTGTCCTCATCTTCAGTCGAAATCCCAAAGGAAAAAAACAGATTTATGGTTCTATAATATCCCCATCTTAGACAGAGAAGTAGCTGTGAAGGTTGGATTACCCTGGTATTTTCAATGCCTAGTTCTGTCTTTAAACAATCAATTGAATGATTTTTAAAAATGAAATAATGTTATTATGGGCCTTATCTGCCGGAACAACTGACTGATTCGTTTAAGAATCATGGACCTCGCAGCCTTAATCAACTCCGAAAGAGAATCCAGGTCTTCATCTTTTGATCCCTTTGCAACGATTTCACCAATAAAACCAATAATGCAAAAAAAAATATATAATGAACAAATCTCGGGAAGATTAAGAGTTCTTCTCAAAGCTTTTTTGTTTCATAAATACAGAACCATAACCACATAACAACAAATGTTCTTATTATAAAGAAGAAAATTTAATCTTTTAATAGGCTTCGCATTAGATGTTGGGATAATTTAATACGGGCACATTAAAAATGAGCTTTACTAAATTAAAAAAAATATTTCCAAAGACACACTTAAGTTTTTCTTTAAACATTTCCCTAGCCTTTCAATACATTATCTACCGTTATCTAGTTGCTTTTTAGGTAACGATAACAATTTCTCTTAGATTCCTTCATTATACGTATCATACGTTCTTGAAATAAACAAAAAGTAAACTAACATCTTCAAAAATGTTTTCTGTCCAGCCATATTACATATCCACTGCGTATCTAGTATGGTACAGGTACTACCCGAAACGTTCACCATAAAAAAAAATATTTGCGTCGCATGATTTTCACCGGTTCTTATAAATCCATTACCTTTGTCAGATCGAGTGATTGAAATTGCTTAATCAAGACTATCGATCTAAGCTGTTTGTATAATTTGTATCATCTTCCTGCATTTTCAAGATTCGTTCAAAAAACCTTAATTAGCAAGATAACATACACTAACAACCTAAATACTGGAGATAGAAAGAAGTAATTACATGTACCAAAAACCCCGCATTATCTTAAGAGTTGTAAAAATGTCTGAAATGGAAAACGTTTGCATCCACATACATTACCAACAATCCTACCAATGACGAAAACCATTTATCAAGCGCTTTCAGAAGAGTTGCACTTACAATTAAGTATTATTTTGATATTAAGGTAACTCGAATAATTCAATCCCTCTCCGTATAAATAGAGCGATCGTAGTGAGTGGAATATAACGACTGAATTATTCGGGTTAGTATTTGGTCCTATAAAAAATACAAAATTGTTCAATTAATATGGTGGTCATTTCCCTAACATCACTAACAGTCTTATTGTAAAAAAATATGAACTCCACCATTAGAGTTGTTCCAAAGGAAAACAATAATACATAATATTTGTTCCATTGGAGCAAATATTATGATATATTTCCTAACGGAATAAATGAAATATAATATTTGTTCAAAAAGGAAGAAATGTTAAGCCTCTGTACGTCTTCGGGGGGGGAGGTGTGTCACCAATCCAGTAGTTAGTACTTTTGTGATGACCTGAACACCTGAACACCAAGTAGTTTTGAAACTTTTAATATAAAAAAAATATAATTTAGGCTTACATTTATTGGAAATGTTCCCCATGCACATTTCTACCCATAGCTTATTTTAGCATTTCATTTAGATATTTTTATGTCATTTTTTTTCTATCAGATTTTAAAATGACTTGGTTAATTTTCCTCAAAATGCTTTGATGCAATATGCACTAGAGAGACATATATGTTGTCGACATGTCCATATGCAGAGACTTAAGTTATTGTATATCTATCATTGTATAGACCACAGGCCGTTGAGCTGCAAATAAAAACTCCATATGCTGGCGCTATTGCAATGTTGCTTCAAAGAAAAAGGAATTGATGATTTGAGGAGTGACGTCTTTGCATTTGTAATACAGCCTAGTTTGTAGTTTGGTCAGTTTCAAGGTAAATGTTAAGGAATGAAGCTGATGTGGAAAAAACTGAAATCGTTCTCTAATGGTTCAATTAATATTGTAAAAATCGATTACTCCGTCTCAGTCATCTGGTGTTCTTGCTTTCGCCTTGTCTTTGGACTTTGATTTATGTAATCTTGTGCTTTGTTCCTTCTAAATTCTACTGCCGTTGTTTTACAACCAACAATTCTGCCAAACATACAACCGATGTCAAAAAAATTGTGTAAAGAAGAACGGGGCTGACAAAATTACGGACCAACGGGTCAAAACATTCCCTAAGATTGTATAATTTAGTTTTTTTTCAAAGTATGATTTTTTTTACTATACATCGTCGAAACCGAAACCACATCATACGGAATGAATTGTGTTTTGGTTCTCTTTATTGCATGTATAGTAAGTGTCTGTTGTATGGCATGTCATTTCAGAATTTATTCCCAATTTTTATGACATTAAAAATATATATTCATTATTTATCTTTTATTTAGAATAGCAAATTAACATGTTTTGTGACCTTTTCATATCTGTTTGCCTGTTGATCTGAATATTTTGCTATCTCTGCATTTATATTTTGTCTTTTAACGTGAATGAAAGACTTAAAGGTTCGTACATGATATAAGTAGAAGATCACAAATTTATTTATAAAATTAGATTTAAATAAAATTCATGAATTAAAGCGAACGTAATGGTAGTCTCGATAAATATTAAAAACAAAATGCAAAATAAGTAAAACCTACCAGGAAAAATGAAAAAAAAATGTTATTTGTATTTTAATATTTGAATTCAGAAATCATATAGACTTCCAAATGTTTTTATTTTATCTGCAATGAAAAGAAATACGTTGTCGAAAAGCGCATATGCAGAAATAAAATTCACAGCAACTTCGGTAATTTCTGATAGAAAGGTGCTCGAGACCATTTTTGGTCCAAACGGCATTTCGTCGTTTTAGCCTTCAATTTTAAACACGTATTTGATTTAACAAATCTTACGAGAAAATTTTCTTACTAAGATTTTAGTCTACTGTATAAACTCGATCTTTTTTTATTGTTAGCTTACGGATGAAGCTCAATCTTTAGAAATAACCTAAAAAATTCAGTTTTTATCTTCTTAATACAATTTCTTCATTTCTTTTTTAATCGATTGTATATGTTGCGAAATACAAATTTCATGCCTAAAATGTTTGCAAAGTAATATTTTAAAGTAAGTGAGAACCGAACCGTCAATCCAAAACGAATAATCTAAGGACAATGTCAACGTCGATAACAACAAAGAAACAGAGACACACGATGAGTACGGCACAGAAAAGAAAACTAAACACACACACACACAAAGATGAACAAGACGGACCCAATAAAAACCATGGTTGAAATCAGGTGCACCGGTAGAGTAAGCATCTATTTCTTCAAGTTTGTGGTTGAAACTCAATATTTAAAGACGAACAGGAAAATTATGGCACTTCAAAATGTTATTTAAAATATCCTCTTATAAAAGAGTTTAAATATTGCAATATTCAAATTTCAACAGCAGAAATTAGGTAAAAAAAGTAATATATTAAGTTTCTGATTTAAACTCATTGTTTAAACACGACCAAACCAATTCAGGTTTTGTAAAGTTAATTTCATGATATACCTTTGAAGGATATTCATATGTTGAAAGAAACAAATTTCATGAATTGTAGCTAGAATAAGCTTTACCTTTCAAATCGTATTAATGTTAAAATTCATAAAATGTCGAACATCAGAAGACACCTTGAAGTAAAATTTTGAAAACTGAATTATTTTGCTAAAGCTTTTTCGAATCTCTCAATGCTTAAATTCGTGAGTTTTGTATTTTACTTAAAATTTGCTGAAATATGCAGACTTGGAGTTCTTCTTCTAGACCTTTTTTATGCTTAAATTCATTAAATTTATATATTGCAACAATAAAACATCTGTAAAAATGAAGAGATGGAACAAAATTTTCAAAATAAATAAATATTTGAAATGTTTTGTTCATTTTTAAAGTATGAGTTAAATCGTAACATCTTTCCTAATATCCAATCAGCGGCCAGAGCCTAAAAATGCGTAATCGTAATTTTCTAATGTTTGGCATCCCTGTATGAGGCCCCTTGAAAGTAAAGACATATTTGATATCAATGAAAACAACGATGTCCAGACTCTCAAGTGACAAGGAAACGGTTATTTGCGCCAAGGGCCGTTAAAATGGCGCACCCTTAAACATGCCTCAAAAACCGAATTTTCACAATGATAATTTCCCGATCTAAGTATCGTCCTTTCATCAACAGTCACCGGTTTTTTTTTTACACACAAAGACAATGTCTGGTTCAAATGACGGAGAAAATACACGACTAAAAGACAGGAGGAAGAAAAACGGACAGAAGGAAAAATTATCTCATCAAATTGAAAAAAAAGTCCGTGCGCATACTTTTTGGCTTGGTAACCCCTGCGCAGTGACCTTTGTGAACACTGTCGAGAAGTGTTCCATATGTCGTTGGAAAATAATCAGAGGTAATCAAAACACATTTTTAGATATGTTTCCTGGTAACATATTTTTGGAGATTTGTTTTTCTATACCCCACCCCCTTTTTGGCTAATATTAAGAAAGCTGTGGCCGTGCAAAGGATCTATGCTAAAAATCATTGAATTTTGTGTATGGCATCATATAAAGCTCCTTTCAAGGATGTGATGGGAAAGATGAAAAAAGATCGAATTATGCCGCAGACTAAAAATCTACATATGATAAAACATTCTCCAGGTGTTTGTTTTTGAATAACTTAAAATTGTAATTCTAAAAGGCCGTAATTTACATTTTTATAATGAACTCACACAGTCGAGATCGAATCTCATTTCCAGTGACTCGCAAATCAGCTTTTCGTTCGCACCTACAAACACAGTCTATTATATATAACTAAAAAAGTACGAAGGTTGAATAAAAAAGAAAATTATCAGCAATAAATAGGCGAAATGATTTTGATTGGTGTACAAATGTAATTAAAATCTGGAATAGGGTTTCCATTTCGGATAAGATGAACTGTCAACAAATAATTGTGATTTATGTTTCTCGGGTCTCACCGATTAAAACTATAATTTACATTTTCGATTTAAACTCAATTCCGATTCCGATCGAAAACCCTTGATTTGTAATTGATTTCGATCGGAAACTGCAGATTTTGTGCTAAATGCCAGGGACTTTGCAAGAAATATGAAACTGAAGATTTTGTGTGAAATACCTGATTTTGTGCATAAAACCCTAGTTTTTTTTAGCAAAATACTGGGTATTCCGCATTTTTTGTGTCTGATTTATTTATCTGATAGAGAAAAAAAAGGGAAACGCGGAATGTGTCGAAGAAACAACGTCCAAAAGGGGAGTAATAACAATAAATGTTACATGCGGTCATAAATTTCTTTGCTAATAAATGTTACATGCGATCATAAATTTCTTTGCTTACTCCAGATTCTACGGGAAAACACCTAATTTAGCTCCTCTTTGCCCTCTCTCTGAAAAGGGTTGGGCTAGAATCCAAACAAGGTAACGACATGCCATAAAACATTCTACTTAAGGTTCCACTAAAGTCAAAAATTAGGACACTCAATAAAGATAAAACTTTTGCCTGTATTTTTCAAGCTACATGAAATATAGTAATAAAACATGAGGAAATGCATTCTTTTAAACATAATTTTTATGTATTCGCTGCGTAAATTGATAATAACTCTGAATTTGAAATTATATAACCAAATCTTTTCCTTGGGTATGGCATCATTTCCACTCAAATTTAAAAAAAAAGTTGGAAGGTCAGGTAACAATCTAATTCTTGTCGAAATTGTTTTGGACGAATACTAAGATGTATAATGCATGGCAAGCTAACATTGGTTTGTCTACTGGAATATGTTTAAAGTCGAAATTTGGCAATGTCTGACCTGAATGTGTGGAATTATTTCCCCTGTGTACTAGAATTGAACTGAATCTTGAAAACAAATAATTGGCATTAGCTTGCCCTTCCTTAGATATTAAAGTATGCGTCCACAACAATTTTGAAACAAATAAGTAATTTTTCAGACCTCCTGATTTTTTTGAAAATTGAGTGTTTGCCAAATGAAAAGATTCCCCTATATAATGAAAAATTCAAATTCATTTACAATTTTCACAGTGTGTACGTGCAGATTATGTTTTAAAAAAGCATTCCGCAAGAATATTTTACTACATTTCTTACAGCATAAGAAATACAGACAAATGTTTTATGGTTACTGAGTGTCCCAATTTTTGACTTTAGTGGAACCTTAAACTTGTTATCCGTCACTTAGAACCTAATTAATAACAAACGCCGATCATAACAATGACTCCAGCGCCATATCTTTCACGGTCGTATTAAAACGTAAAATGTAATAAAGAATCAAACGGAATGAACAAAATAATAACCTCAAAAGAAAATAAACAATTTTGAATTCTTTTATCGAATTTCAAATTACTTCTAATATGTGTATTAATTAACGATTTAAAGTCTAATGATTTCAAAAAAAGAAAGCTTAACAATTGAACTAAGTATAATTAAATAATTATTTAACATTGCAAACGCAGTTCATTCTGTAAATGCTGGTTTCGGTGTTGGTCTCGGTTTTGGTTTCGGCGATGAATAGTAAAACTGTCTAATAATCATGTCACGTGTGAGGGGCCGTTTTCCTATAAATTCCATAATTTTTTAAAAATCGGATTTTTTAATCCATTTTTGTATATCACAAAATAGCAGAATTTTTGGGGCATGTGGGAATCACATTTTGGGATAAACAAACAATGAAAGGATATGGAGTAAAAGCAAATGAGGGAAGGTCTTTACAAAAAACATGGCAGAACCAAGTAAAGGAACAAGGCTTTTTGTACTAGCCGTATGTCTAAACCGGTTTATTGGTACCCAAACCTCCCCTTTTCCTGTCCTGTTTCCCTATGATATTATAATAAACATACGAATAAGACCCAAAACAAGTACATTACGAACTCCATGACCACAATCTTGAAAAGGAAAAGGGATTCAAAGTAATTTTGAAAGATGGGTCAGGGCGTCCTCGTCGCTAAACTGCCGACTAGTTCAACCAGACAGTATGATGAAGACAAAACGAATAAAAAAAATGAACAAGAACACCGCATAATTAAAGTACCAGCAGTGTGAACCCCTACAAAACCTGAGGTATCATCAGGTGCTCCGGAAGGGTAAGCATGATCTGCTCCACGCGTGGCACCCATTCGAGCGGTAGGTAAACATATGGAAAGATTCAATTTCAGTAAACATTCTTTTAAATATAATATGCATCAGTCTAAAACGTCAAAATGTTTATTCCAACTGCTTTTTTGTCCAACTATTTTTCTGATGAAATTTGATGTCTTGTTAAGCTATAGCTTTTGAATATTTGGAAATCAGCTGTAACGCAATTTAAATTTTATCTGTTATGTCGTTGTTAATTTGTCGATATTTACTCAACGTACTATACTAGTATATGTACCAAATTCTCATAGGAAAATGCGGTGATAGAAATATCAGTGATCTATTAGATTGATGTGATCAATATTAAGTTAGTTACTATCTTTTTTAATATGACGGTGTTGTTGAGAAAAGAGTACGCTTGATCTTTTCGAGGCATCTGGAATATGCATTGGATAGTTTTTACATTTCTAATGTTGGAACTTGACATAAGTTTTGAGGGTAAGTTTTTAGTCGGTTTTCTTCCACTTAATATTGCCATTTTAAAATAAGCGATCAAATGTTATGAATGGATTCTGCTTTTACTAGAAAATTCTCCCAAATTTCTATAATTTTACAGGAAAGCAAATATTTTTTTAACTTGATTGAAAAAAGGCCATTGTCAGTGATGAATGGAGAGAAAAGCAAATAAACGAACACGTTGATCAATGAATTTTGCTTCATACTTGTCTCCATATTCACATTCACAATTTGAATGAAACATTTTGATTGAATCCAAAATAAACTATATCTAGTTCGTCTTAAATAGCGAAGCTGCTACGTTACAGATGCAAGTATAATCCAAAATGAAAAGTAAAAAAAAAATTAAAGAAACAGCTACTCTCTTATGAGCAATTACCATTCACAGGTGTCCGTCATCCGTCGTACTTTTTCAGTAATCGCCTTCCAAATGTAATATGTCTGATACATGACTAGATTCTGTAGTTTTAAAAGTGGGTCCGATGAGTCTAAGCACTAAACAATATGGCTGCTGTTATTAAAAAAACATGGAGGCAAAAAAAAAAAAACACAAAAAAAATTAATGACTTAAAACCGTTAAAGATATTGAAAATCTAACGACATTTGAAAAAAAACTCACATAACAAATATGCATTTACTCCACATCCCTTTTATTGTTATACCTGATCATGCCTGCCTTGCTTTTTTGGCAATTTTGTAGAAAATTTGATAACCAATTTAAGACTTACTGCCCTGTAAGTATTTTTGAAATACTGTATATCATAAACAAAGAAATTATAACAATTCATCCTTCTACCCTTAACAGAAAATATGATGACTCATACAATGCTAATTGTGGTCTTTTTGTCGCTATTTTGCATCTTGTCTTTCTTTGACTTTCAAATTATTTTATTGCATTATTTTTCTCTGACAATTTTACGTAGTTAAGCCAAGTTATCCCTAAGCAATCATGTGAAAACTATCTGACTTTCTACGATATGGAATCGGACAGTCAAAAAGCAAACTATGTTGCAGTGTAAAATGGATAACATTTGAATAACTTAAATATCACA